>JAKOGI010000458.1:0-70174 GCA_029747015.1 Carnegiea gigantea
TACTCCAAATCAACAACTAAGCTTCAAATATACAAAATGCAAGCAAGAGATTGAATCTAACAACTGAAAATCAAAGCTGATGACCAAAATCGAACCCTAAATCACTGAAATTTGAACACGAAAATAAACAACCCTAAAAATTATCCAAAATTCAGAATTGAAAATGACAATAACCCTATGACATAGCTGAAACCTAAATTAATACCTAGATTCCCTGTTGCCTCCATTTATACTTGAACTGACTCAATCGCCGCCCTTGATTTTGCAGATATCATGGACGGTGGAGATGGCAATGATGATGGTGTGTGCTGGCGTTGCGTGGAGCGTTGACGGTGGTGTGAACGTGGATGAAGATAAGGGATGGTGCTAGTGTTGATGGAGTTTTCGAAGAGAGGGAGATGCGTTCAGGGAGACCGAGAATGGGGGAAATGTCAGGTTTTCAGGGTTGCCAGAGCTAAGAGAGGATAGAGAGTGTGAGGAAACCAAGATTTTGCTCATCCTTGAGCAAAACAACTAAACTAACTAAAAAAGTAATGGAAAATAAGAAAAAGAAAACGCTGACTCACTTTCATAGCAATTACGGTTGCATTTAGTATACACAATAAGCCCTTTAAACCCCTCGATTTCCCAAGTAGACGAGTGAGGTCTCATAAGGGTTTTCAAGTGAAATACCCACAAAAATGATTTCAAAAGCAAAAGAAAATCTTTTCGGTTTTTCAAAACATGAACATATATACAAGTAATTGGGAAATCACATACATGACTCAGACAATTGTATCACCCTAGCAACCAAGTCACAAAAGTATATGCAAATAGAATGTACAATCAAAAGATATCCAAGTCAAAAAGAAGCATCCCGACTCTCTTTTTCACCACACACACAATATGCAATCATATGTACACCTTGGTGCATGTACAAATGTGTACAAATCTTAATGAATCAAGTTACTAACATTGACACAATTCCCGTTTCCTTGCCTAATCGCCTTTTTTGCTCCATTTTTTCTTTTTCTTTTTTTTCCTATTTTCATTTTTTCTCAAGAACAATACCACACTCACCCTAAACCTACCTGACTTACAAATATTCAGGCCTTGCCTAAAAAAGAGGTTTTATTCGATTGTGTAAAACACTTATTTCATTGCCCAAACAAATATGTAATCAAGCAAAATAGCACATATTCAAGCCAGTTAAAGATATGACATAAAGATAGTGGCTATGAACATCGGTGCCCGGGCTTTTATTCACTTTTTAGACTTTTTTCCCTTTCTTCTTTTTTTTTTTCGCATTCTTCCAGAGCTTAGAAAGTAACTTCGACAAATAAAACATTCACATGCCAACATAACATCTAGACCCTAAGAATTGACGATAAAATTAGCGAGATTGCACAAAATCACACATATGAGAGGAGGTTATTATGAAAAATCGAATCTACATCCTCTACTGGACATCTCATCATACAAACTCTATTTACATATAACTCACCTAACCATATAGGAACACAATCACCAAAGAAAGAACACAAATCCCAAAAGAAAAAGAAAACTTTTTTTGGAATTTTTCAAAATTTTCAAAAAATATGCACAAATAAGTACCTCAAAAACTTATACGATAATTTCAAGTGTAAAATTTTAAAGCCGCAAGCGTATGACTTTCGTCGTGGCAATTGAGGGTCGTGTCCTCAGGGACGAGGATAAAATTAGGTCACTAAAGAGTAGTTTAAACTAACAGATCTAATATTAATTACGTGTGTTCAGGTAGAGCAACTCAAGGTGAACAAATTGATTCAAACTAAGAATATAATAATAGCACTAAGATTCAATTGAGCATAAATAAGAACAAAAATTCAATGAATAGCACCCTAAAAAGTGAGTACTTAATGTCATAACTCTACTCTAAAGTCAAAGATCATAATGAGAACATAAATCAAGATGTATAAGAAGAAAGAACAAAGATCAATAGAGCTTAATTTGATGAAATAAATTAAACCAGAATAGGGAAGAGGGAGCAGCTGGGCCAAA
Source organism: Carnegiea gigantea (assembly GCA_029747015.1). Lineage (NCBI taxonomy): Eukaryota > Viridiplantae > Streptophyta > Magnoliopsida > Caryophyllales > Cactaceae > Carnegiea > Carnegiea gigantea. Next base: position 2,020 of record JAKOGI010000458.1, read on the forward strand.
ACAAATCAAAAATAGCAGCACAAACTGAAAGCCAAGAAAAACCAAGACAGGAAACCAAACCAACAAACAAAATTTTGTGGCCATGAAGGAGAGGGAGCCAAGCTCTATTAGTTGCAACTAGCACAGTTTTGCCCAAGAACATCCAGAACCAGTCATGCCAACTTCACTACAATTACAACCCAGAAATCACAATTATCTACTCCAAATCAACTAAGCTTCAAATATACAAAGTGCAAGTTAGAGCTCAAATCTAACAACCAAAAATCAAACCTGATGACCAAAATCGAACCCTAAATCACTGAAATTTGAACATGAAAATAAACGGCCCTAAAAATTATCCAAAAATCCGAATTGAAACTAACAATAACCCTAAAACCTAGCTGAAACCCAAATTAATACCTAGATTCGCCGTTGCCTCCATTTATACTCAAACCGGCTCAATCACAGCCGTTGATTTTGCATATGTCATGTACGGTGGAGATGGGGATGACAAAGATGGTGTGCTGGCGGTGCGTGGAGCATTGATGGTGGTGTGAAGGTGGATGAGGATGATAGATAGGCAATGGTTTCAACTCTAATATAGGATCGGGAGTATGTGCAAAATAAGGGGAATTAGAAGAATTAGGGGAGAGGGAATCAATCTCATCACATACATCATTATGAATCAAACTGTGAGCACATGAGTCATCCCAAGCATACATATCTAGCTAATTAACACGGTCAATCTCATCCAAAATAGTAGGCTACCTTTGGAGATTAAAATTATTCAGATCAATAGTCATGTTTTCGAAAGACAACTTCAGCATACCATTCCTATAATTGATCAAAGCATTTGAAGTAGCTAGGAAAGGTCGACCAAAAGTAACAGGTATTTGGGCCTCAGGATTGAAAACAGACTGAGTTTCCAAAACAATAAAATCCAATAGATATATGAACTCACCCACTTTAATCAAAACATCCTCGACTGTTCCCTTCAGAGCTCTAGTGGAATGGTCGGCTAACTAGAGAATCGTTCTAGTGGATTTTAACTCTCTCAACCCTAGCTTCTCATACATCGAGTATGGAAGCAAATTAACACTGGCCCCTAAATCCAATAATAGCCTACGGATGGTTTGGTGCCCTATGACTATGGAAATAGTAGGGTAACCAGGGTCTTTATATTTAGTTGGGATCTGACATGAGATAATGGAGCTCACGTTAGAGGCTGAGAAAGCCTTCTTTGGGACAGTGGTTGTTCTTTTAGTGGTGCACAACTCTTTCAAAAATTTGGCCTATGGAGGCATCTGCTAGATAACATCTAGAAGGGGAATGTTAATTTTGACTTGAGAGAAGGTCTTCTAATTTTATCAACATGGATATGGTCTTTCTTGTTCCTTAGCCTATTCAGAAAGGGTGTAATAGGTTTATGAACTAGCTCAACAGTTGAAGGTTGAGATGTATCATCTCCCTTCTTTGACTCATCTTGCTTAGTCTCCTCGGAGTCAACTAAGTCAGTAGGTTGTGGAGGGGAAGAGTCGATTGGGGTGCCATCAGTAGCATCCCTAGAAGTAGAATCATTCTCAGGAGGAGATCGTGGAGACAAAGATGGAGAAAACTGATCAGGGACATCCACAAGGTCTTTCAAGTTATGATCAATTAAACGACCTGACCTAAGTGAAGTTATTACATTAACCCTTGTCACATTATCCTGGATGGGTAGGCGCATCGAAGATGGACCTACTTTTGGGATAGGCTCTGTTTGACTAGGAAATATTCCTTTTTTCCTATTGGCTGTGATTAGTTGAGACTACTGTTCTGCTATGGTCCTCATTACCTTCTTTAAGCTATTCTGTGATATCTCTAGATTGTTAAATCTTTTATCAATCTCATTATAGCCAGGAGGTGATGTGTTTAGGCAACAGGGGGAGGAGGTAGCCTAGGGAAGATTCCAGTTTGTGTGCTAGGACCTCCTAAGTTCTGACCTTGACTCCAAGAAAAGTTCAGGTGATTCCGCCACCCTAGATTGTGGGTTGGTGCGTAACGTCATTTCTCGGCGTTTGGTAGGCCATTTTCACTTGCTCAATTCCAGTTGATAGCAGTGAGCGTAGCAGGGATAAGCAGTCAAAGTATGGTCTAGGAATTGGCAGTGAGAATATGTAATGGAAGCACTTTAAAAGACCTGAGGTTGTTGAATGGTCAATCCTTTTAACTGATTTTCTAAAGCTGTAAATATAGACTCTATGTGGCTCAAATATGATATTGCATGCATACCCCCTTTAGCACTGGCAATTCTAGAACTAAGGCTATCATCTCCATTAGTTTCCCACTGCATTGTCTTCTCAGCTAACTCCTCTAAGAATTCCTAAGCTGCGGTAGGACTCTTGGATAAGAATCCACCTTGATACATAGACTCTAACATGGTTCTAGTCTGTTGGTCCAAACCCTCACACGCAATTTGACACAGACGCCACAGTTCAAGACCATGGTGGGGACACTGCGCTAACAAGTTCTTAAATCTTTCCATGTACCTCCAGAAAGGTTCCTTATCAAACTGAATAAATTGATTGATTTCATTCCTTAATTTAACGGTTTTGCCATTACAAAAATATTTTCATAAGAAAACTTTCACAAAATCATTTCAATTCGAAATAGAGTTAGCAGGCAAACTATATATCCATCTCTTAGCATTATCTTTTAAAGTGAAAGGGACGAATATCAGTTTAACCACATCAGTATACACATTATAAAAATACATCATATTGCATACTTCTTCAAATTCACTTAAAAATAAATAAGCATCTTCACGCCCAGTGAATTTAGGAAGCATCCGAATGTAATGTGGTTTTAGTTTCAGGTTCACATTAGTACCTAGGGCGGGTAGACTAAAATATGAAGGTAAGGTAAAATAAGGAGGGTAAAAGATCTCATTTAAAGCTCTTCAATTTCTTTGTTGTCCAACCATTTTTTCAAGTTCAAGTTCAGATTTAGGTTCAATTCTAGTGAGTCTTCTTCTTTTAGGTTCCCTAGCCCAAACAATCATGCAAGTACCACACCTACAATCGTATTTTTAGTCTTTTTTTAAAAGAAAGTAAACAAATAAAAGAGAAACTACTCAAGAAAGGGAAAAAATAATTAATAAATAAAAACTAATACTAAATAAAATGAAGCACAAAACTAATAAAAGACACCAATATCAACAAAAATAGCAAAGCACAAAGAAGTGGTCAATTCAATACTTACCATCATCGGCAATAGCGTCAAAAACTTATTGATAAAAAAAGTAGCCGCAAGCGCACGGTGTCTAACTCGCAGTAAGATACGGCGAGTACGGGTCTTCCCATAAAGATGAAAGCATTAATTGAACCACTTTATTAGCTAAACTATAAATACCTCTACAAATGAATATATATAATTTGACATAAAAGTAAAATAAAAGAATACTAAATAGAATAACTAAACAAAAGAACATTACTAACAATATTAGAATTTCCAACCCAAGCATTTTCACTACTTTAGACACGAAATCTAAACAACTTGCTTGACTTTATCTCTTTTTAAGCTACAATAAGAAGATTTGAAAAACTAACTTATAATAAAACAAATGAAGCATATGGGGTCAAACAAAATGAAATAAACGAAGATAAGCAAAATGAAATAAAAATAGAACAAAGAAGAGAGAGAAAAAAGGAATTCTTATAAAATCGAACAACGAAAAGGAGTCAAAAGGTGCCGGAGGGGTTGTGTGGATAATATCAAATAGGCAAAAGAATAAAATAGAATGCATTAATTGAACCGAAAGCAAGAATTGATGCAGAGCAACAAAAAAAAAGCTTAAAAAACGAAAGGGTCACAGCATGAAAAAGACAAAAGAGCAGAGCAAACAGACGAAGAAACAGAGCATGAAAATGTAAGAGCAGAGCATTTCAATGACTAGAAATTGGGTTGAAATTTGCAGATTTATTTAACCCAATTGTCAGATCTCAACAAGAGCATAGAACAGGAACAAAGGAATTGCTACTCACTATCTCGATTCTTCAACAATGGCTTCCAAACCTTTAATCCAATAATGGAGAAGAATTTGAAAGTTGCGAAAATTTGACCCAGAGAAAGATTATATTGAAAGAGAGAACTCAATTACAGCTGGTTGGTAGCTATCTAATTGATCTATGGCTGATGAAGTCCCCGTTAGCGTCCTCAACAACTCCTATTTATACAAAAATTTACAAACTCCCACTCCTGAAAGATCGGTGAATGCTCCATGTGCCTCGTCCCCCAATTTCGCCATTACAAATTTGATGGAGATGGGGTCACTCGTTTTGCTTGAACGGTCAAATCCAACGATAATAAAGGAGTCGCTGATTGGATCTTCGAGGAATTCGCTCCAACCTTGAAGTTGTTGACAGGCAATCACAATGATGACGGAGCGACCAGTGAGAAAAAGATGGAGATAAAGATAGGTTCTGTTTCTGGGTTTGTGAGGAGGGAGAAAGAAGAAGGGGATGGGGAAGGGAAGCACGTGAGATGCAGGTGGTGGCTAAAGGCTTTTTTTTAATTTTCTCTGCAAAATAAATGAATAAATAAATAACTGAATAAAATCAAAACAAAAATTCGAAAATAATAATTATTTTGAGTCAAAATCATAAGTTTAAAAGTGTAAAATTTGCATGATTTTTCAATTAACAATTTGGGTTGAACGAACATACTTCACTTGAACTGAGGTTTGATTGCATTTTATTCCCTTCTCCGTTGGTTTAAGTATATTTAATATTGGAAATCAGAATGATGATTACTAATCTTGTGGGTAGTTCTTTCTTTTGTCGTTTAATCAATGGTTCAAGTGAACACACCATTTTTGATTTCCGGGACAATTAGAAAGTAAGGTTCATTGGTAGAATAGTTTATCTTTTGTCTTCAATATCAGTTTAGATTAGAGATTTTAGTAACTTAATTTCAAGTCATCGCTGTGGATTGACACCTATAAGTGCTACAATAATAAACCATACACTTCCGGAAAATCATCAGAAGTTTTTAGCAATGTTACCGGGATGAAATTTGTGAAATTAGGTTGCATGTTGAATTAAGTCGTAGTATAGTTGAACGAGTCGTTTTCATTTCTTTTCGTACTTTTTGACATCAATTTTTAGTCTGTGTTTGTTTACTTTTAGTCGTTTTAGTTTAGATTTTTCGTGTTTTATATTTTGTTTAGATTTTATATTTAGATTTTGTTTTGGTCCATTTTATTTTTCTTAATTTTCTACTAAGAACAAAATCAAAATTAACAGTTTGGTGCTGTAAATAGTACAGGGTAGGTAGAATAGAAGGAAAAAACCATTGTGCAGTTTTTTTTCTATATTTTCATATTCTACTTTGATTTTTTTGGCTAATCTGGTGTTGATTTTACTATTTTGATATTTTTAGTAGATTCTTAGGGATTTTTGGAGCCTAGGTGAATTTTTGTGGACTTTTTAGGCATTTCTGGAATTTTTAGCAATTTCTAGAAATAATTTTCCATTCTGATTTTTCTACACTTTTCTGGGATAGAAAAAATTGAAAAAAAAAATTCACGTTCTCTGTGATTGTGTTGAATTTTTTGTGTGTAGTGTTCGGAATCCCAAGTTTGGTTTTCTATTTTAATTTCATTTTTAGCTTTTGCTTGTTAGGGTTTTAGCTTATTTCTATTTTTTTAAGTTTATTTTGTCTTTTATGTTTTTGTTTTCTTTTAGGGTCAGTTTACTTTCTTTTTTGTTTTGTGTGCAAAAAAAATAAAATGAAAAAAGCTAAAAAAATTAGAAAAAAGTCAAAAAAAAAAAGACCAAAAATACTTCTATGAGGGTGTGGATATTGCATGACTGGGTAGGATGGAGATCCTACAAGAAAAAGACTTGTTAGGAACGAGCTCGACCCTGAAGTAGAACTTGAACCTGAACTTGAATTGAAAGAAATGACACAAAAGAGAACTTTGAGTGATATTTTATATCCTCCTAGGGCCATTTTACGATCGTGCTTTGTTATCTTACCAAGGATCTAATGCGACTTTCGAATTGAGACCTTATTATACTCAAAAGCTCCTGAAATTTACTGGTTTAAAGGAAGCATATTTATTTTTGAGGGAATTTGAAGAAGTGTATTCCATGATACATTTCCCTAATATTTTTGTTGATATTGTGCGAATGAAATTAATTTCTGTTGCTTTAAAAGATTCTACCAAACAATGGATATATGGCTTGGCTGCTAATTCTCTTTCTCCTAGGATAACCTTGCTAAGTTGTTCTTAAGAAAATATTTTTCTAATGCCAAACACTGTAAAGCTAATGAATGAAATTAATCAATTTGTTCAACTAGAAACGGAATCGTCTTGGAAATACTTGAATACATTTAAGAATTTGTTGGCCCAGTGTCTCCACTGTGGTTTAGATTAAGTACATTTGTGCCAAATTATAAAGGGCTTGACCAACAAACTAGAACTGTAACACCCCAAGTATACATGATCCATTTCCTGTTTCCATCTGCTTAAGAATACCAATAAGATACAATGACTCAATGGACGGGGCGTTACCGCCGTCCATGAAGGACAAGGCTTGCATTAAACATGAAGATTTATCTTAATCCAAAGGTTACCCCATAATAGGGTATACACCATCATAACACCCAAACCATTCAATTGTATACAAAAAGGCTCTAACATCCCAAAAATAACACAACCTTACATAACTCGGTTTGGAAATACAGTCGCAGCATCAAAATACATAAGTTAACTTAAAATACATTAGGCACTCCAAAATACATCACAATATGCCACGATAGCATCTTGGCTCTCCCACACCGTCCACTACATGAAGGGTTCTGTCTCATTTATCACCTCCGGCCTCCCTGCCCGCCTCAGGGCGGTTCACTGAACATTTGCCTAAAACAAAACATAAAAATATTTCGAACTGTGAGCCAAAGCTCAGTACATATATCCCTGTACTGTTAAAGGTTCATTGAAAAGTAATTTAGGGCCCACTTGCAATTCATTTTAAGTGAAAACAGGGAATGAGATGTATATAAAACTGTATTGCGGATTATTATCTGCTAGTGCACCCCTTTAGTAACTGTTACGATCTGTGAATAGGTGTACACCTGCCAAGCCGACCGAGGGACCTGGCCTGAAGCCGCGCGGGAAACTGAGGGCAATGCCCTGTAACTGATAACTGACGGGGTCACCAATTATGTGATGAAACACTGATTAAAATGATTCATTGATGCTGCTTATCAAAATATTATGATTTTGATAAATGCATGCTGAGTACTAAAGATACAGGCAATAAACGTACCTGGAAGTTTTAAATGTTAATGCACAGAGGAATGAGATATACAAAAGTGAAGAAAATGGAAGCTTAGGCCTTGATTCTGCTCAAAAGTCCATTACAGGAACATAAGGTTAGAAACGATCATGTTTTCATAACTGATAATTTTAAATAAAACTGGCTTATGAAGAGCTTTTACACAACGGTTCATGAGTAACCAAAAAGACGTTGATGTAAACTAAAAAAATGAGAAGTGAGACATGGTAGCTAATTTAGAACATTTGGTTTTCAAAGGAGGGTATGGGAAGAATAACCCATAACTTATTGTCCCGACCTCCGAATAGGACGTAAGACCCCAATATAAATAGCTTAGGAAGGCCTCTAAAACTTTCACCAAGGACTCAAAACATGACTCCCATGCTAGGTTTCCTAAAAAGGGGTTAGAACACTAACATGTCAGTTTTAAACCCATCCTGCACAGGTTCGGTAAAATGACCATAACTTTTTCCACAGACCTCGGATTGATGCGATTCAAGAGTCATTTTGAAGCTAACACACTGACCTAGCTCCCCACCAAAAATCAGAATTTTTGGATTGGCCGATCATTACCAGTTTCCTTTCAAAGCCTGCCCTGTTTTTCTGAAAATTCCAGCAGCACTGCTTTAGTGTTTTCCTTCATGTTTTTCACCAATCCTCAACTCAAACTCCTTTTTAAGAGTGTGTAAATATACTTTGGTACATCCAAACCTCATACAAAAACACCATACCTAATTTCTTTTCATATTCATATCAAACAAAGCTCTCTTTTTAGTCACATATGCTCACACACCACACCTTTAGCATTAGTTGGTCCAAATCATGCATTTTGAACAAAACCCTAGCTTTGGGTTAACTTGAACTCCCTTCCATCTTTTCCCAAACACCATAAACACCACAACAAACTTCAATATATTAAAACATAAGCCAAAACAAGGATAAAACAAGCAATAAACCTCACTTGAACAAGTAACTTGCATGAACAAGATGAAACCCTAACCCTAACTTCATCTCTACCTTAATCCATCAACAAGAAGGTTCTTAAGACCTCAAAAACAGCATGATCCATCACTAAAACAACCATAAGAAGAACCAAAAATCAACAAGATCAAGAATCAAAACACAAATCAACATAGGGGTCAAAAGAACACTTACTTTGTGCTTGAGAAAGTTGCTAGAAATGATGCTTGATGTCTATGAAAGTGAAAGGGATGTTTGGGGGTGGTGAGTAGGGATGTTTGGTGGGTTTTTTGGTGGTTGAAGGTGGCTGAAATGGTGCTGGTTTTTCTGCTGTGGCCGTGTAGAGAGAAGGAGGAGAGGGAAGAGAGAGAAGCTCACAAAAAGGCTTGGTTAAAAATGAACCAAAATGAAAAAGTTTACAATTTATATTTCAATTTACTTGGCTGAAAATTGAAAGAGAAAAGTCAAGAAAAGCATGCTTGATTAAGGCTTAATTAAGTGAGATTAGCTAAACAAATGAGGTTCAAGACTTGTTGCATCGCAAACGGCCCTAAATGGGCTCGGTTTTGAGAAAGAACTGAAACCGAGTGCGTTTGTGAAAATTTTTTTTTTTTTTTTTTTTTTAAAGTTTGCGATTGACCTAAAGATAATTAAATCACTTAATTCATAAATATCAAGGTCTAATTTCGATGATTTTACAAAACAAAACTCGAATTGCAAGGTGAGGCCCATTAGATTTCCCACTTGAAATAACAAAGGAAACAATGATTTAAATGCGACGAAATTAATCACATAGATTAATGAAAAGAATAAATATAATATAGGGTTGGACTATTACAGTCTCCCCCCCTTAAAAAGTTTCGTCCTCGAAACTGACGAATTTCATCATGTAGGAATTACCTCAAATAAATATGGATATGCAGTTCTCATAGCCTCTTCGGTCTCCCAAGTGGCTTCCTGGGAGGTGTGGTTTGACCATAGCACTTTGACCAATGGGACCTGCTTGTTGCGCAATTGTTTAATCCTGTGATCTAGTATTTGAACAGGACGTTCTTCATATACTAGATCTTCAGCGATATCAATCGGTTCAGATACAATGGTATGATCTGGATCTGGAATGTATTTCTTAAGCTGAGAGACATGGAACACGTTATGTACATGCTCAAGCTCTATAGGCAGATCAAGCCGATAAGCTACAGGATTTAACTGTTCAATGATTTCGTAAGGTCCAATATACCTTGGACTCAATTTTCCCCGTATTCCGAACCTCTTAACACCTCTAGTTGGTGAAACCTTCAGAAAAACTTTATCACCTACTTGAAACTCTAGAGGTTTTCTTCTTTTGTCTGCATAACTTTTCTGTCGACTTTGGGCAATTCTGATATGTTCCTGAATCTTTCTTATAGTTTCAGTGGTCTCTTGAATCATTTCAGGACCTATAATCAGTGCCTCATCCAAATCACTCCAGCACAATGGGGTTCTACATTTTCTTCCATACAGAGCCTCAAATGGGGCCATCTTGATGGTGGATTGATAGCTGTTGTTATAAGAGAATTCTACCAGAGGCAAGTCATCTTCCCACTTCCCTTGAAACTCCAATACACAAGCTCTTAGCATGTCTTCCACAATTTGGTTTACCCTTTCAGTTTGTCCATCTGTTTCTGGGTGGTAGGAGCTACCGAAGTTTAGTTTGGTTCCAAAGGCTTTTTGAAGCGCTTGCCAGAAACGTGCTTGGAACCTTTGGTCCCTATCTGAGACTATGTCTAAAGGAATCCCATGTAGACGGACTATCTCCTTAACATACAGTTGAGCTAGTTTTTCAACTCCCCAAGTATCCTTGATGGGTAGGAAATGAGCTGACTTTGTGAGTCGATCAACTATGACCCAGATAGCATTCTTTTTCGTGGCAGAAAGCGGTAAACCCATAACAAAGTCCATCGAAATCGAATCCCACTTCCATGTTGGAATTTCTAAGGGTCGTAGTTCACCCACAGGACGCTGATGCTCGGCTTTAACTTTCTGACAAATTAGACACCTATCCACATATTCTGCAACGTCCTTCTTCATATTATTCCACCAAAAATATTGTCTCAGATCTCTGTACATCTTGGTGCCTCCTGGATGCACTGAATAACGAGTATTGTGAGCCTCTTCTAGGATCTGCTTTCTTAACTCCCCATGTTTGGGCACACATAGATGATTCTGGAACCTCAGAGTCCCATCCTCATGTACTACAAATCCTGGAGATTTCCCTTTCTCTAAATTTTGTTTTATCCTTTGAAGTTCGGGATCACTTTCCTGATTCAGTCGTATTTCCTCCTCTAAGGAAGGCTGTAAAGTGAGTACTGATAAACGAGCCTTCGTTTGCCCGTGGGACACCAATTGAATCCCAAAGGACTCCAGTTCTCTTAAGAGATTCAATTGAGTGATCATCACAGTGTTCGAGCTATGTTGCGCTTTCCTACTTAGAGCATCTGCCACTACATTTGCTTTACCAGGATGATATTGAATTTGCAAATCGTAGTCCTTAAGCAACTCAAGCCAACACCTCTGTCTCAAATTGAGCTCCTTCTGGGTGAAGATATACTTTAAACTTTGATGATCAGTATAGATCTTGCACGATACCCCATATAAATAATGTCTCCAAATTTTCAATGCAAAGACCACAGCTGCTAACTCCAGGTCATGGGTAGGGTAGTTCTTCTCATATGACTTGAGTTGTCGAGAGGCATAAGCTACTACTTTGTCCTCCTGCATTAGTACGCACCCCAAACCATTCTTCGAAGCATCACTATATACAGTATACTCTTTTCCTTCCATTGGTAAAGTTATGATTGGGGCGGTAGTGAGACGCTGCCTTAGCTCTTGGAAAGCTTCCTCACACCTTTCAGTCCACTCAAACTTATTTACCTTCTTCAGTAGATTGGTGAGGGGTGATGCTATTTTTGAAAAATCTTTAACGAATCTTCGATAATAGCCTGCTAAACCCAGAAAGCTTCTAATCTCTGTGACGTTGGTAGGCCTTGGCCATTCTGTGATTGCTCTCACCTTTTGGGGGTCAACCTTAATTCCTTCTTTGGTAATCACATGCCCCAAAAATACTACTTTCTCCAACCAAAATTCACATTTCTTTAATTTGCCGTAGAGTTGATGTTCCCTCAGAGTTTGCAATACTATCCGCAATTGATCAGCATGTTCCTTTTCATCCTTAGAATAGATAAGGATATCATCTATGAATACCACGACAAACTTGTCTAAATAAGGCCTGAAAACCCTGTTCATAAGATCCATAAAGGCTGCAGGAGCATTAGTGAGTCCAAAAGGCATCACTGTGAACTCATAGTGACCATACCTGGTCCTGAACGCTGTCTTAGGAATGTCCTCAGGCTTAATCCTAAGTTGATGGTACCCTGATCTCAAATCAATCTTAGAGAATACTCCTGCTCCTTGGAGTTGATCAAACAGATCATCTATTCGTGGCAGAGGATATTTGTTTTTGATGGTAATCTTGTTCAACTCCCTGTAATCAATACAGAGTCTTAAGGTTCCATCCTTTTTCTTAACAAACAACACTGGAGCCCCCCATGGTGACACACTTGGCCTGATGAAGCCTTTCTGTAACAGTTCATCTAGTTGAATCTTTAATTCCTTAAGCTCAGTTGGGGCCATACGATATGGAGGTTTCGAAATAGGTTGGGCCCCATGAATTAATTCAATTCCAAAATCAATTTCCCTTTGTGGGGGTAGTCCTGGTAACTCTTCCGGAAAAACATCTTCAAATTCACAAACTACAGGTATATCCTCCGCTTTCTCTTCTTTCGTCTGGGAGTCAATAGCATAACACCAATACCCAATACACCCCCGATATAACAGCTTGCTTGCTTTCATAGCGGAAATCAAAGAGCAAGATTTTGTCTCTTTCTGCCCATAAAAAACACACTTTTCTCCCTTTCTCATCCTTCAAAATAACCTTAAGATCTTCACAGTCAATTTTGGCTCCATAAGTATGTAACCAATTCATTCCCAAAATGATATCAAAATCAGTCAGGTCAAATTGAATCAAATCCATAGGGAAGGTAGCTTCATCAATGATGATGGGGACAAGTTCATAAGAAAAGGGGCACTCAATCACAGAATTGTTGGGTAGTTTAATTCTATAATTGGTTTCCATCTTTTTGTTCTCCAGACTCAATTGTATAGCAGCTCGGGTAGATATGAATGAATGAGTGGCGCCCGAATCAAATAATACACAAAATGGCTTTGAATTTAAAAAGAGAGTTCCAGTGACTACCGTACCAGAGGTAGCAGCTTCCTTTTTGTTCATCACGAATGCCCTTCCTGCAACTGCAGGCCTTGTAGGGGGGGGTCCCTGGCGGGGCGGAGCTAAAGGTTTTGCTGCGCCTCTATCTACAGCTTTCAGTCGGCGGGGGCATGCAGTGATGAGGTGTTCAGGACTTCCACACCACATACATTTGTTGCTGCCAACTCGGCATTCAGGAGTGGTGTGATTTGTTCTTCCACACTTCGCACAGGTTACGGGTACTGACGAGCCCATAGGACGGCTCTTAGAGGGAAGTGGAGTAGGCTTTTTCTGGTTCTGATTCACACTTTCACTAGGAGTCCCCCGTTCAAACCCCTTTCTCTTATGGTTAATTGGGTTCAGAGCTCTCAATTCCGTCTTCACTCGTTCTACTTCAGCTGCTCGCTCATATAATTCTTGACAAGTCAAAATTGGTTGCCCCGCTAACTGATTTCGAATGTAGAAGGCCAAACCTTCCTCGAACCTTCTCATCTTTAACCTTTCAGAGGGTACAAATTCAGGGATAAATCTAGATAGTTCTGTGAACTTACTAGCATATTGCATCACAGACATGTTGCCACTCATTTTCAACTCCATAAATTCCTTCTCCTTTTGCCTTTGCACCACAGCTGGGTAAAATTTCGCCCTCAACTCCACTAAAAATTTACTCCAAGTGAATTCAGGCCCTAGGAGTTTATCCTTCACAGTACTCCACCAAATGTCAGCTTCACCTGACAGATAATACGTCCCAATGTTCATTTTCTTTTCTTCTGGTACCCCAACTACGGCGAAAACTTTCTCCATTCCCCTTATCCATTCTTCTAACACTACTGGATCATAAGATCCATTATAAACTTTAGGGTTGCGCCGTGCTACCCTGTCTGCCAATTTATCCTCTTTAGGAGGGGTTTCAACAGGTACTTGGGGAATTCGCTTCATTAATTCAGCAACTAAGGTTGGCCAATAACTTGGGTCTCCTAAGTTGCTAGCTAATACAGAGGGCAATGGTGGCGTGTCCCCGTGTTGTGGTTCTTGGCAGGAGGCTTGATCACCCGATCCCTGGCCGTGCCCCATATCGTCCTCTACCTGAACCTCCATTTTGTTATGTACTGACTGGGACATTCTGAACATATAGTAAATAAAGCAATTCAAACACTAGAACCTCCAGACATATCAGATTATATCATAACTTAAAGCATTATCATTTCAACACTGCTTACTTACAAACATCATTGATTTATATATATGAGCAACAAAAGTACAGTACATCAAGCTAAGTACGCAAGACTAACTCTAACTCTTTCCGTATCATTAAAACTAAATAGCCCCTATGCACTAAGTCCGTGACATAACCCCAAAAACAAGGTACGGACTATGTCATCCTGGTTGGCGAGGATTGGACTAACTATATACAATGCCAGATGCCCCACAAAATGTAATGATCCAATCCAGCCAAACCATTACTACATACAGGACTCAAAATAAAACCACTAGGCTAGCCTATAGAACCACCTAACGATCCCTGGATGGATCGTAATCGGGGTCAGACTCATCATCAGGTTCTTCACCTGAATCAAAACTACTCATAGATGCCTCTGATTCGGCACCATCGACCTCCTGTTGAATCTGTGGCTCAGGCTCCTCCCCTAGTCCCATCATCAACTCATCCGCCTCTTGTTCCCCTTGCGGGTCTATCCCCATCTCATCACTATCTTGATCCTCCTCGGGATCCTCCTCCTCTGGATCGTCCTCATCGCCCTGGTGGTTCTCATCCTCAGAGCTAATCACCACCACTTCTGGGGTGCTAGGGATATCTATTACCACGTAAGCCTCCCCAGAGCTATCGGGCATCAGTGGGGTGGCTGGTGCGGGTGGAATGGGTGGCCCCTGTGCTGGTGCTGGCGGGGAGGGTGGCCCCTGTGCTGGTACCGGGGCTACAGGTGGAGGGTGGACCTGATATAGGGGGAAAACATGTTGAAGAGTTTCCATAGTCAGTCCCCTCAATTCGAACTCCTCTCTTAATAACAGTTCCGTAGTGAGAGTCATCCACGCTCCCTGGGCCTGAAACCTAGGCCCGTCCAAGCCTGGGTTCCCTGTCATCATAAAGTTCTGGTAACGCTGCCTAAATTCCACCCACGGGCCAACCAGAGGTAAGGACTCAAGCAGTCTCTGGGCACGGACGGTAATACTGTGAAACTCAGAATAAGGGTCCTGTGCATGTCCTTCCATACTCATGTGTAGCAAGGCAATATGAGCTATCATAGAGCCCCCCGGTAGCATATTAACCCCATAAGGGTCCATCTAACAAAAGAAAAACACATATGTAAGAGGTATGCACATCCATAAACAAAAAGCTTACAAATGAAAGCAACTGACAGTCTAATATCGATATTACGCTCTTAATATCAACATCATTCTAGCAATAGACTATAGATAGCCTCCCCATCACTACACCATTCGAATACTCACCCTAGAGGTTCTCACTCTACTTTCCTCAAGAAAATGTAAACCTGGGCTCTGATACCAAATCTGTAACACCCCAAGTATACATGATCCATTTCCTGTTTCCATCTGCTTAAGATTACCAATAAGATACAATGACTCAATGAACGGGGCGTTACCGTCGTCCATGAAGGACAAGGCTTGCATTAATCATGAAGATTTATCTTAATCCAAAGGTTACCCCATAATAGGGTATACACCATCATAACACCCAAACCATTCAATTGTATACAAAAAGGCTCTAACATCCCAAAAATAACACAACCTTACATAACTCGGTTTGGAAATACAGTCGCAGCATCAAAATACATAAGTTAACTTAAAATACATTAGGCACTCCAAAATACATCACAATATGCCACGATAGCATCTTGGCTCTCCCACCCCGTCCACTACACGAAGGGTTCTGTCTCATTTATCACCTCCGGCCTCCCTGCCCGCCTCAGGGCGGTTCACTGAACATTTGCCTAAAACAAAACATAAAAATATTTCGAACTGTGAGCCAAAGCTCAGTACATATATCCCTGTACTGTTAAAGGTTCATTGAAAAGTAATTTAGGGCCCACTCGCAATTCATTTTAAGTGAAAACAGGGAATGAGATGTATATAAAACTGTATTGCGGATTATTATCTGCTAGTGCACCCCTTTAGTAACTGTTACGATCTGTGAATAGGTGTACACCTGCCAAGCCGACCAAGGGACCTGGCCTGAAGCCGCGCGGGTAACTGAGGGCAATGCCCTGTAACTGATAACTGACGGGGTCACCAATTATGTGATGAAACACTGATTAAAATGATTCATTGATGTGCTTATCACAATATTATGATTTTGATAAATGCATGCTGAGTACTAAAGATACAGGCAATAAACGTACCTGGAAGTTTTAAATGTTAATGCACAGAGGAATGAGATATACAAAAGTGAAGAAAATGGAAGCTTAGGCCTTGATTCTGCTCAAAAGTCCATTACAGGAACATAAGGTTAGAAACGATCATGTTTTCATAACTGATAATTTTAAATAAAACTGGCTTATGAAGAGCTTTTACACAACGGTTCATGAGTAACCAAAAAGACGTTGATGTAACCTAAAAAAATGAGAAGTGAGACATGGTAGCTAATTTAGAACATTTGGTTTTCAAAGGAGGGTATGGGAAGAATAACCCATAACTTATTGTCCCGACCTCCGAATAGGACGTAAGACCCTAATATAAATAGCTTAGGAAGGCCTCTAAAACTTTCACCAAGGACTCAAAACATGACTCCCATGCTAGGTTTCCTAAAAAGGGGTTAGAACACTAACATGTCAGGTTTAAACCCATCCTGCACAGGTTCGGTAAAATGACCATAACTTTTTCCACAGACCTCGGATTGATGCGATTCAAGAGTCATTTTGAAGCTAACACACTGACCTAGCTTCCCACAAAAAATCAGAATTTTTGGATTGGCCGATCATTACCAGTTTCCTTTCAAAGCCTGCCCTGTTTTTCTGAAAATTCCAGCAGCACTGCTTTAGTGTTTTCCTTCATGTTTTTCACCAATCCTCAACTCAAACTCCTTTTTAAGAGTGTGTAAATATACTTTGGTACATCCCAACCTCATACAAAAACACCATACATAACTTCTTTTCATATTCATATCAAATAAAGCTCCCTTTTTAGTCACATATACTCACACACCACACATTTAGCATTAGTTGGTCCAAATCATGCATTTTGAACAAAACCCTAGCTTTGGGTTAACTTGAACTCACTTCCATCTTTTCCCAAACACCATAACAAACTTCAATATATTAAAACATAAGCCAAAACAAGGATAAAACAAGCAATAAACCTCACTTGAACAAGTAACTTGCATGAACAAGATGAAATCCTAACCCTAACTTCATCTCTACCTTAATCCATCAACAAGAAGGTTCTTAAGACCTCAAAAACAGCATAATCCATCACTAAAACAACCATAATAAGAACCAAAAATCAACAAGATTAAGAATCAAAACACAAATCAACATAGGGGTCAAAAGAACACTTACTTTGTGCTTGAGAAAGTTGCTAGAAATGATGCTTGATGTCCATGAAAGTGAAAGGGATGTTTGGGGGTGGTGAGTAGGGATGTTTGGTGGGTTTTTTTGGTGGTTGAAGGTGGCTGAAATGGTGCTGGTTTTCTGCTGTGGCCGTGTAGAGAGAAGGAGGAGAGGGAAGAGAGAGAAGCTCACAAAAAGGCTTGGTTAAAAATGAACCAAAATGAAAAAGTTTACAATTTATATTTCAATTTACTTGGCTGAAAATTGAAAGAGAAAAGTCAAGAAAAGCATGCTTGGTTAAGGCTTAATTAAGTGAGATTAGCTAAACAAATGAGGTTCAAGACTTGTTGCATCGCAAACGGCCCTAAATGGGCTCGGTTTTGAGAAAGAACTGAAACCGAGTGCGTTTGTGAATTTTTTTTTTTTTTTTAAAGTTTGCGATTGACCTAAAGATAATTAAATCACTTAATTCATAAATATCAAGGTCTAATTTCGATGATTTTACAAAACAAAACTCGAATTGCAAGGTGAGGCGCATTAGATTTCCCACTTGAAATAACAAAGGAAACAATGATTTAAATGCGACGAAATTAATCACATAGATTAATGAAAAGAATAAATATAATATAGGGTTGGACTATTACAAGAACCATATCAGATCCCATGTCTTAGGATGACTTTCTTTCTAAGAGCACCATTACTGTATGGGAATTTCTAAAGGACTTAGCTAAAAAGACCATGTAGTGGTAAACCACTATAGATGACAGTGTAAGTTTTAGGCTTGTGGGCAGTGGAATGCACTTTGTTTCTAATGTGAGTCACTTGACCCTAAGATTGTGGTTTTAGAGAACATGTTGAAGAAGTTATCTGTTTAGACTCCCCAGATTTCTCAAACTTCTATGGTGTCTTATCTCACTGTGAAGCTTTAGATCATTCATTGAGTGCATGTCCATATTTTGCTCACAAGTTACCAACTGGGTAGAAGGAAGTGAGTATGGCCTACTAAAGGCGTAAAAATGACCCATTCTCTCCTTACTATGATCCATGGTAGAAAAATCATCCTAACTTTTCCTAGAGTAGTGGACCAAATGTTGCAGTCCCTAACTCCCAAGCCAGAGTGTTTCTTAGAAATAACTCCTAATCCATTTCTGACCCTTCTAATTCTTTTCGGAGATCGACTTTTCAAGATGTGCCTAATGCACCTAGACCTCTACCTCCTGTTGCTCAGGTTCATCCTCTTTGTGGTTACACTGATAAGATTGAGAGGAGAATTAATAATAATTTGAAGAAGATGATTAATGCTACTATGGAAAAAATGATAAGAATGATGACTGATAAATTTTCATAATTAGCATCATCTAATACGGAGCCAGGTACTTTTCCTAGTCAGTCAGAGGTGAACCCTAAGGGTCATACCTTATCTTCTTCTAGAATCAACCCTAGTGAGACTATGAGGAAAGTAAATCCAATTATATCCCTTAGATCAGGTTGAGAGATTGGTAATCAAGTGGGAAATTCTAAATTCTTCCTCTTCCTCTTCTTCTCATGAAAGTGGTTTATTCAGTTAATTTGGAGATGCTACTAGTGGTGTCCCTAGTGATTCTTCTAATGCCCCCAGCCTTTTGACTCACATTCTAATAAAGAAGAACCTGCGGAGAAAGATTATGCTGAGTCAGGGGATCCATCATCTTTTAAGGATATTTCTTCTTCACCTTCTGCTACTAAGAGAGTTCATAAGCCCGTACCTCCTTTCTCCCATAGGTTGAAAGCGAAAGACCAACTCCATATTGACAAGATAAGAGATACTTTCTCCCAAGTCAAAATCAACATTCCTCTGCATGGTGCTATGCAGCAGATGCCTTCGTATGATAGGTTTTATAAGGATATGTGTTCTACTAAGTGAGCCACTAGTGTTTCTAAGAAGGGTTTCTTAGCCTTTGGTACTAGTTATATCATTTCTCACTAGATATCAGTGAAGTACAAGGACCCCGATTGCCTTACTATTTCTGTAGTCATATGGGACCAGCTTAGCCATAGAGCTTTGCTTGATTTAGGAGTCAGTGTCAATTTGATACCCTTAACTGACCCCAGACTCTTTACCCGAACTGAACGATCCGAACCCATACCCAGCTCGACACCCAAAATATGCTCACCTGAAAGTGAACCCGAAACTCGAATTGACCTGAACCGAACCATACCGACCCGAAATTTTCTACAGAGTTGCTTGCTTTGGCATGAAGAGCATATCTGACCAAAAATTAGTTCACCCAAAATCGACTAAAATTTTCTGTTTGTGAATGTAAGTATTTGCAACAGACTAAAATTTTTAATGCTATTAAAAATTTGAGTTTGGGCGCAAAGGAGCTATGATAATATTTGCAACAGATAGAAATTAATTTGTTGGTATTACAACTATGTTACTAACAATCGAATACTCTGTTGGTATTATAATAACATTACCAACATTATCATCCTAAAAACAGATATTGTTGGTATTGTTTACACAAATGTGCTATAGCAAAATTGAATAATTTTTTTTTTTTAAAATGACCAGATTCTAAAACAAATAAAACACTTAAAAACAACCCAAAGAGTCGACTCTACTCTGTTCATCTCCTTCATTGTCCTTCTTCTTCACTCTTCTTTATTCACAGAAATCTGCCCAAGCACACAAATTTGCTCCTCTTTCAATTTGCCGTGACACCAAATTTACTCCTCCTTATATGATTATTCGTCGCTGCTATTGCTGCTAGTTTTGGAGTCTCTCAATTTTTGTCAGTAAGCTGTTTTTATTGCCATTGTTGTTCAATCTAGTTTCTCAATCTGCCTTAATCTTCTAATTTCCACATGCTTTTGCTTTTCTAGCCCTTCTTCGGCACAGGTGGCCAAAAATTTAGCGTGGGTGATGGGAATTGCTATAGACACAAGAGGAAGAACACCACTCAAACCTAGAGTTATGCTCCATTGACGTCCTCATCATCAAGAGAAAGGTAATTTGCTGCTATTCCCTTGCTTTTGATTTTTATTTACATAGGGTTATGGTAAATTTGATTATGTAAATTCCCCTGTGTGTATTTATTTGAATTAGGGTTTACATATCTGATTGTGATAGTTGTTACTAGTGTTGCTTCCCATTGCTGTTGCTGCAGTTTCTCCCTCTATTCTCCCCATTCTTAATTCTATATGTTCCTCATTGCTACTGCTAGTATTGCTCCCCATTCTTTTATGCCCAGATGCCCAGATGTCCCATAAGCTGTGAGCAAGAGTTTAGAGCCATTATTTATGTGTTATAAATCCCCACTAGTTTATGTTGAACAAGCTTGATTTTTTATGAAGTGTGAAGGTAAGCATATATGTTTTAGAGATCCTTGTGTTATGAAATGATTTTTTTTTAAAAAGTTCTATGCTTTGTATTGAGCTTTAGATTTGATTAATTCCCTCGTATGAAGTTATCCAAGACTGGTAGTGATATGCCTTATTGTTTGGATATGTAAAACTCAACATATGATGCAATGTGAAAGATTCTAGGAAATCATGACAACATGTTGTTGTTGCATCTTATTAGGTGATTTGTTATACCATGTTGACGCATTTAGAGTTAAGCTTTAAGTATGTTAAGCCTAGTCAAGCAGGATCTTGAGCTACTATCGATGGTTTATCTTATCAATCTTATATGAGGTGGGAGATTGAACCACCAAAATTTCAGTGGATCACCTGGGAACTGGACTGTGATCTCGTCGGAACTGCCAATAGACTGTTTGCCCTCTGGCTCGGTCAGAAGCCAATTAAGAGTTGGTCCAGTTGGCCCATTTTCCTATTGAACTGTGCTTCCAAATAGGTTTGCTTGATTCTGCATGTAACCCCCTGGCAACTGAAAAATTAACTTCTTGGAACGATATCCAAACCCCATGTGTGAAGTGCACAAAACTGTTTTCTTGCTGGGAACACCAACATTGCTACATTATCTGTTTACCTTAATACCGTTTTATGATTTCTGGATTGCTAGTTTTTGTTTACTTTAGCTGCTTTGTTGGTTTATGGTAACCTTTAATATTTACCACCAATGCTCTGCAGTAATGTTTACCACCACTGCTCTGCAGTGCAGCTTAGTGTCTTGCCTATTTTCTTTGATATGAAGTATTTTTTTATGGAGTTATAATTTCAGTAATTTTGGTTTCATTTTAATTTGTTATTGAACAAAATGCAAAGAGCCAAAGAATTACTTGCACGCACTGTTATGTTGCTGTGTTACCATACGCTCCATGTCTCATATCTTCATGTTCTTGGCTGAGGCCTATTGCTTTAGATTATATAATTACTCTCCACACTTTTTCCACTTCTACTTCTTCCTATGAAAGCTTGTCATATTTAACCATTGCCAACCTCTAATTCGCACCAAATTTGAGATTTTGGCTTGTGTTAGTGTTCTCATCTGGTTTTTATAAAAATTGTTTGACTCTTTGTCCTTGGTCATCTAAAAATCTTGTGCCCTTACATTTTTCCTGATGGAAAACTGTAGCCTATAGGTTTGTCTGATTGAAATAATTTTTGAATTATGCTACTTTGTACTGAAATAGATTTAGGCATGTAGTTGTATGATTCATGTTCTCCTATGCTCTTCAAAGTATTATTTATGTGGTTTTTTAGGTTTGTTTGAAGTGTCTAGTTATCTCATATACGAGTTCAACTTTAGATCATGTATCAGGCGCTGTGAGCTCCTAATTTTCTCTAATTTTTAAGTAAATTAAATCATTCACTTATATAGGTAGGAACCTTCCATTTAAACGTTAGCATTTTTTACTTTAATTGTTGTTGTAAAGTTTGCTGGCTTATATATTAAGAATGAATAATTATTTGAAAATTATAATATGTAGGAACTTGTAACTATAGATGTGTTTAAGGATAAGAGTTGGGTGAAGTTGAGGAGAGATGGATAACGAATACATGGAATATCTAAATATGTTTCTTGATCATGCATTTGCAACTACTGCTGTTGATGATAAGATTTCATGTCTATGTACAACATGTGCTAATCGATTCCATCATAAAAGGGAAGTTGTAAAAGTTCACCTTCTAATGAAAGGGATGAATGCTAATCACCACAAACATGTATGGGACTATCATGGGGAGGCAATTCTACGTGATAATAATGGCGATGATGAGATGCTAGATGATCAATTTAATCATGAAAATCATGGTTCAATCGAGCATGATATGCATGATATGATAGAGGATGCTCTTGTATGCCGTAAATCCATTAATGATTCCTCAGGCCCTAATGAACAAACAAATAATTTTTTAAAACTAATTGAAGATGTGGGCCAACCCCTCTATCTAGGGTGTGAAGAGTTTAGTAAACTCTCATTTATTATTGAGATGTATTATCTTAAATATATGTATAATGTCAGTGACGGGGCATTTGATGCATTTAGAAAACTCTTCAAACGGGCTATTCCAAAAGATTCAGTATTACTGAATTCCTTTAAACAAATACAAATTGTCATTAAGCAATTTGATCTTGGCTATAAAAAGATAGATGCATATCCTAATGATTGCATCCTTTTCTGGAAGGATAGGATGAACTCACTAACTATCCTGAGTGTAATGCTTCCATATATAAGCTGGCAGATGATGGGACGATAATGAAATTAGCTTGTGGCAATCCAGTTCTAACAAAGATCTTACATCACTTTTCCCTAACACCTAGGCTTAAAAGGTTGTACATATTATCTAAGGTAACGCCTTCGATGAGATGGCATGCACAGGGACATCAAGAGGATAGAAGATTAAGACATCCAGATGATGCTTATGCTTGAAAGCATTTTGGTAATAGGTATACAAAATTTGCTAGTGATCCACCAAATGTCAGGCTTTGCTTATTAAGTAATGAATTTAATCCATATGGGAATATGAGCACTCAATACAGTATATGGCCTATTATATTGATGACTTGTAATTTGCCTCCATGGTTATGCATGAAATAACCTTATTTGTTCCTTTCATTACTTATACCTGGTCTAAAGTCTCTAGGAAATGACATTGATGTCTTCTTAGAACCTTTAATTGATGAGTTAATGAAACTATGGGAGCTAAGTGTAGAAACTTATGATGCCTCAAAGGATGAGACTTTTGATTTATAAGTAGCTCCAGTGTGCACTATAAGTCATTCCCCATATATGGTAACTTGTTAGGTTCGAAAACCAAAGGGAAATATGCATGCCCATATTGTAATGTTGATGCATGTTCCCTTTATTTGAAAAAAAGCAGAAAAATGTGTTATATGGGTCATCGTCGTTTTCTACCAGGAGATCATAAATTTCGCCATAGTAAAATGGTATTTAATGGAGAAACAGAAGTGAGACCTTCTCCTGAATTGCTATCTAGAGCTGATTTGTTGAATCAAATGGAAGGATTTGATGTCATATTTGGAAAACATCTAGAGACGGAAAAGAAAAATAAAAGAAAGGGAGATCAAGTGATGCCTTGGAATAAAAAGAGCATATTTTTCAAACTCCCTGATTGGAATCATCTTTTCGTACATCACAACTTGGATGTTACGAATATAGAAAAAAATGCCTCAGAGAGTATACTTGGTACACTTCTAGGCATTGAAGGAAAGACAAAGGATACTTTGCAATCACATCTTGACCTAAAGAACTCGAATATCCGGGATAAACTCCATCCAGTAGAAGACAGAGGCAAAGTATACATTCCTGCAATGTGCTTCACATTAAGCAAGAAAGAAAAGGAGGAATTTATTGGTTTACTTGCTTCTGTGAAAGTGCCAGATGGTTATGCATCAAATATCAGAAGGCACATTATTAATGGTAAAATTTATGGTTTAAAAAGTTATGACCAACATATCATAATGCAGCAACTATTGCCACTGATTGCAAGAAAAATGAACGACAAAAATATTAGGATTGCTTTGATTGAGTTAAGCAACTTCTTTAAAGAGCTTTGCTTTAAAGTTGCAACACCTAAAGATTTTTAGAGGTTGCAGGATTATGTCACTATTACCCTTTGTCATTTGGAAAGCATTTTTTTGCTTTCCTTCTTTGACATAATGGTACACTTAGTTGTCTATTTGCCATATGAAGCAAAGGTTACGGTTCCGACCATTTATCATTGGATATACCATGTAGAAAGGTATATACCTAATTTTTTTATTCTTACATCCACGATTTTATATTTACGACTAAACATAATAGTCATGCCATGTGATTTTGATGTTCGTAGGGACTTGAGGAGGTTAAAATTGTCTATTGGTAATAAAAGTCATCCAGAGGGGTCAATTGCTGAACGATACATAGCAAATGAATGTTTGATATTTTGTGTAAGATATTTACCTGGTGTGGAGACTAAGGAGAATATGTTCTCAAGGAATAATGATGATGGTGATGAAGGTTACAAGGGACTATCTATTTTCGTCCTGACCATTCACTACTTGACTAAGCACATATATATGTATTATTTAACTGGGATGAAGTTCAAAGTTATGCAAAGTAAGTGGACCTTATTGTTTGAATTGCTATAATAAAATTCCTAAAATTCATTCTATAATTTAAGACGTGTTCCTATAGTTTCAGAGAGCATTATGAGATTGTTAGAACTGAATGTCAAACTTCAAATGAAAGCATTGGTGAGTTCATAAAAAGACATTTCTAAAATGGTCTGAATAAAATGTAAGTATCTTAATATACATATGATATTTATATATATAAACTTTACATGGTCTTTGCATCTTAATAGATAAAATCTGTACATTCTTAGGTTCATAGACATAGTCCAGCTGATTGTTCCATAGCTGATGATTTGAAATATCTAAGTACATTTCTAAGTGAATGGATAGAGACAATGACTAACATTACCTGTAATGGGTACAGGTGGCATATTAAAAAGATTGATAAGAGAAGCGAGACCCAAAATTCTGGTCTTGTGAATTCTTGCACAGATGCAGGAGATATATGTACTTAAATATTTTGATGAAATATTTTTTTATTGGTTTACCATTTTAGAATCATTTTAGTATTTAGGATAACTTTCTTTTTTTTACAGCAATTTATTGCGTTATTTGTAAAAACTAGTGCTTCGTGGGCTATGTATACATTGTTGTTAATGTGTTTGATGTTAACATATTAGTACTTTTTTTTTGTTTGTTTTAGATTACGTCTTCTACAGGAAAATTGCCAGCTAAGAAGAGGATGGTTACAAGAGATCAACTTGCGGTAGGTCCTACATTAATCATAATTTTATAGTTATCTCAAAGGAATAACAACCCTTTATTTAAGTTACTTAGGTTTTATATTAATGAAGCATATGTTGATGTCTGGAAAAAATCAGCTATTAAGTCAAGGAGTACGGGGCAGTCCAAGGTCAAAAGAAGCCTCAACACCTACTTTGTCTCAAGGTACTTCCGTTCGACATTCTCGCTTCTCGCCAGGAACATCATCTCTACCACACACTACTAAAGTAAGTTTTTTTTTAAATACAGAATGCAAGTTTTTGTATTATTAAAGATTAAAGTGAAACACACATACTCTCCATTATAGAAAATGTCCCTCTTTTCTTTCCTACCTTAATATTCCTTTTAACCAGGAGACTACAAAAGCATAAGAATTAATCAAAATGATGAGGAAATGGCTATTGTTAGAAGGTCCATGTTGCTTAATAATATTGGTAAGTCTTAAATTATATAGGCTCTGAAATAGTGTCTATATAGAAGTAATAATGGAGTGTAAATTTTAATTATGTTTATTTCTTTCGAAACTCTTAGTGGAAAAATACTTGGCAGGAAGTTTAGAGAAAAGACAATTGGAGACCCAAAACAACAATGTTTTCAGTAGTTGTACGGTGACAAAAAATGCTCTACTTGTACCATGTTCAAATGGTAACGGTGTATGAGACAATCATATGTTAATTTAATTGATTTACTTATAATTTTCTAATGTTATTTTTTACACTTTTACAAGAGGTATGTCGTAGTCCAAATCATACCATTTGATCTGTGGAGCCCTCAAAGCATGCTGATTCACATGTCAATAATGGTGACATGTGCTTAGAACCCAGAGACAATAGAGAGGTTCCTAGAAGTAAGTTATGTACTTGTTGTGCATATGTTACTTTTATGTTTATTTCAATTCCTATTTTTTGTAATTATATTTCATTTATTTTTCATAATTGTCATATATGGCACTCACTTGCTTTTGTCACATCATAGGAGAGGTCAATTCAAACTCATTAGAGTGTGAAGAAAGTGAACCAAATCATGATATGGGAGGTGAATCATCAACTGAAGGTGGTCACAACACCACAAGTAGAAGGTGCATATAAGCAACCAAGGAAAAGAATGGCAAGGGTCGTGGACCTAATAAGATAAAGGTTTTGAAGAAATCTGTGTTTGTCAATGTGAACGAACAACTTCAACCTATAGGTAATTCTCAGAGGCAAATGTCTTCCATGATTGGGTGTCTTACACAAGACCCTGGAAGACTACCACTTGATTGTATTGATTGGAGGAAAATTGAACAAGAAAAAAAAGATTCAGCGTGCGCAGAGGTGAAGGTATATACGTATCAATATATATTACATTGCTTTCAAAGTTGAACCTCTACACTCTGATTTTTACACTAAGCCTTGCATGTGTGGGAGGATTTCAAAGTAAAAATATGACTTTTAATTTTATTTTAAGTCTTGATTGGTTCTTTTTCTTTGTATCTGTTTTACAGCGTTCATTTCACTTTCTTGAAGGAAAGGAGCCTTATAAATGGGCAATGGAGAAAACGCATGCTTGTTAGAGAGGCTATAAATGTGAGTTGAAGGTGGCACTATTTGATGGTAAAAGTCATGATGAAGCAATTAGAAAAAAACCAGAACGCATACCACTTTAAGCATGAGCCAACTTAGTACATTTTTGGAAATTCGACAAGGGAAAGGTAATTTTGTGCTGTAAGAATATTTACAGTTATAATTATTTCAAAATAATGAAAAATTTATTATTTGATTTGTCAGTTATTCATTTAGGCTAGAACTAAAAGAGGAATTAAAAATCGAGGTAATAACAAAATGTGCCACAATGGAAGGACAAAGACTTTGGCACATGTATGTGCTGAAGAAGATGTGTTATTTATATCCTATTTATACTGTAGCTCATTTTGATTTTAAATAACTCATTTTGTATTTTATGTACTTTTTAGGAAAAAGGCAACAAGACAGATAAGCTTACAATGTCGTTGAAGACCCATGCACCAAAGAAAGCTACAAAACTTGATAATTATGCTTCAGCTAGTGTAAAGATGTGAGTGTTTATTTTTATTTAATTTTCTTATTAACATAATTTGTTTTTACTAATGTGTAAAAAACTGGAAACAATTGAAAATGAGTTATCCCGTGTTGAAGAAGATTCATGTGATGATGCTACTCGAGATGAAATTTTCAAAAAAGTTGTTAGAGAAGACAAGTATGGTTATGCTAAGACCTTTGGCATTGGGGTCAAAGTTTGTCGTTCAACTTTTAAAAGGTGCACCTTAGAGAAAGAACAAAGTAAAAGAAGGAAAAATGAGCAAGAACAACAAGAAAGTCAAGAGAAGATTGAATGTTTGGAGAATAAACTCTGATATGTCACCACTTTAGTGAAAGTGCGTTTGAAGCACCAGGTATTCCTATGAGATATTTAATTATTGTGTTGATTTTTTATTCCATTTATTAGAAAAACTTTGTTGGTAAATGGATGTCATAGTATGATAGGAAAAAAGGAGAGGAAGAGAATGATTGGTTGATTTAGGTGACTAGGTATTTTGCTTGTAATTTGTTTAAGTGTACATTTTATAACTTAGGAGGTAGGATATGAGAGAGTGATTGTTAGTTTTGGTGATTACTTTCATTGGTCAAATTATGTTTACTTATGTGTTTGATAACTTGAGAGATAAGGTAATGAGAGT
This sequence comes from Carnegiea gigantea, assembly GCA_029747015.1. Lineage (NCBI taxonomy): Eukaryota > Viridiplantae > Streptophyta > Magnoliopsida > Caryophyllales > Cactaceae > Carnegiea > Carnegiea gigantea. Next base: position 30,044 of record JAKOGI010000458.1, read on the forward strand.
GTGATTGTAGGCTTAGGTGAAAAGCTAATTTGATTGGAATGTGTTTGATAACTTGAGAGATCATGTAATGAGAGTGTGATTGGAGATTTAGATGAAAAGTTAATTTGGTTGGAATGTGTATAGGTCATAAGAGATAGGCAAAGGGACATTGATTGATTAATATAGTAAAAGCCATTTGAGTGCATTGTATTTAGATGTGTGATGAAATGTACAAGCTAAACTTGTTACGCAACATAAAAGCTAAACAAGTTAAGAAGTTCTTACATTGTTATTTTTGAACTTATAGGCTTTTATGAGAGTCTTGTATACTTCTGTTTATTTTTAACGATAACTTTGACATCATGTATAAGGGAGAATGCCATTAGATGATTATGAATATTCTCTATTACCTCTTCTTAAGATTTATCCTTTTGCGCTTGTTTAATAGGAAATATCAGAGGATGTTCTTTCTTCATTTGAGGAAGATGAGGATATTGATGAAGACAATGAAAATGGTCATGCATTTGAAGAAGAAAATGCCGAAGAAGTTGATGATCCAGAACAAAATAATGAGTCATAATTTGAGTTCTCTTATTCGTTAACTTTTGTCATGACTTATCTTTTAGGTAGATCAAGTAACGTTTATGAGTTTGCACTTATAGTTTGGACTTTAATTTCAACCTTATATTGTTAGAGTTATGTACTTATTTGTTATGAACTTTCAGTGAATGCATAGCACTTTTGAATACTTTTAAATAAAATTGTACTTTTTTTTTTGTTGATTCTTCTATTGTGGAAAACTATTGAACCTACAGGTTTGATTTTGTATAGATGTATTTGTTAGAAAGTTAGTTTCCACTTGAATGGATGGACTATTGGCGGTAGATATTTCGAATCATGAGGTGTGGGAATGAGCAGAATTACCAACATATTGGAGCTTGATGGAAATTCTGTTTTAGTGGTATATAGTAGTACCAACAGATCTTGTTGGACAAGATTAAAAAATGCTTGAAAAAGAAAGAATTACCAACGGATACAGTACGTTGGTAAATAATTTATACCATTAGCTGATTTAGTACCAATAGAAGCATCTGCTGGTAACACTTGACAACACGAACATATTATGTCTTTGTTGGTAAAACAATGACATTCACCAACGAATTCATTCTGTTCGTATTAAGGAGAAATTGCGGCAGATTACAATATCTATTGGTAAACCTTATACTATCACCTCTTTTTACCAACAGTCTAGCAACAGACCAATATCTATTCATATAAGGTTTTACCAATAGCAAATATACTTATTGTAACAAAACTATCCATGTTGGTAAAAGTCACTTTTTTTGTATGAGGATGTGCTGATTAGAGTAGGTGAATCTGTTTAACCTGTGGACTTTGTTGTGCTTGAAACTGTGGAGGTGTCTAATGTTGCTAGTCAGGTCACTATGATTTTAGGACATCCTTTCTTGGCTATTGTCAATGCCCTTACTAGTTGTAGAACTGTCATGATAAGACTGGCTTTTGATAACATGACCTTGGAATTGAATATATTTAATAAGCGCAGATAACCTTATGGTTTTGATGATACAAAGTTTTCTACTCTGAACGGGGCAGAGGATTATGCATTTGATGATGGCATGTTTATTACTGAGTATGAGTCTTTCACTATTGATAAGGAACCTAAATATGACATGTTTGAATTTGATAACATAGACGTTGTTGTTGGTTACTTGATTGCTTCTACTTCTAAGTTTGCTTCTGAGTCTATTTTCTCTCCTACTTCTCTTGAATCAAAACCTTTTCCTGACTCTCTTAAGTACTCATTTTTGGGATCCGATGATTCTTTACCTATGATTATTGCTTTGACTTCGGCCAGGACCAGGAGGAAAACTTAATTGCCTTACTTAAAGAGAATGAGGAAGCCATAGGTTAGACTTTAGGGGATCTCAAGGTTATTAGTCCATTGATTATGCAGCATAGAGTTCATTTGGTGGATAATGCTATGCCTTATTGAGACCAAAAAAGGAATTTGAACCTAACCTTGCAGGAAGTAGTTAGGATGGAGGTGCTTAAGTGGTTAGACCATGGGATTATCTATCCTATTTTTTATAGTGAGTGGGTTAGTCTAGTTCAAGTTGTTCTTAAGAAGACTGACATTACCGAGATTAGAAATGACAAGAACGAGTTAGTTTCCACTGGAATCCAGTCTGGGTGGCTTGTTTGTGTAAACTATAAAAAGTTGAATGCTACAACTAGGAAAGACCATTTCCCCCATCCCTTCTTTGAGTAGAGGTTAAAGGGGTTAGCTGGGCATTCATTCCACTACTTTTTAGGTGGATATTCTGGCCTTGCCCAGATGTCTATTACTCCTGAGGATCAGGAGAACACTACTTTCGCCTATCTTCTTGCAACATATGTCTTTAGTAAAATGCCTTTTGGACTCTGTAATACTCTTGTTACCTTTCAGAGGTGTGATTTCTATTTTATTCAAGTTAGTTGAATTGTGCATGAAACTTTCAATGGATGACTTCCTTGTGTTTCGGCCTTCCTTTGATGATTGTTTGTCTAATCTGAGGAAAGTTTTACAAAGATGTAAGTAGAAAATCTGACTTTGAACTTGAAGAAATGTCATTTTATGGTGAAAAAGGGGACACTCTTGGGCCATATTATTTCTAGATAAGGTTAAGACTGATTTGATTGTTAATTTTGCTCCTCCCACTTATGTGAAAGAGATGAGGTCTTTTCTTAGACATGCCGGCTTCTATCATTGTTTTATTAAGGAGTTTAGTAAGGTAACTAAGCCTTTGACTAACCTTTCAGCTAAGGATGTGCCATTTCACTTCTTTGAGGAGTGTTATCAGGCGTTTACTAAGCCTAAGAAGCCTTAACCATTTCTCCTATTCTTCATCCTCCCCTTTTGGAGATTCTTAGAGCTAATATGTGATGCATCTATCTATGTTGTTAGGGTTATGTTAGGGCAACATATAGATAAGAAGCCTGTTGTGAAAAATTACAGCAAGTGCACGGTGTAGCTGTAGTTAGCAACTAGCAAGTACAGGTTGTGTCAATAGGGAACTTGTTTTCAATCACCAAATTGACTTACAACACTCAATTTAGGCAAAGGTGCACTTAAAAATTGACAAATACATGAAAACAAATCTATTATGTTGAAAACTGATGAATTTGTCTAACTCAATAATAATAAAGGTCCTAAATTGGGATTCACCACACTATTATACTATATGTATTATAAACTAAATCATGCAAACCTGCCTATAAAAGTAATTGGAGTGGAAAAGATTATAATTTAAAACACATCTATGCCTTCTCTTGAGGGTTAATAAATTGACTGAATGATCCTAATTGTCTATTTTCAAGAAATTAGAATTATCAAAGTGATAAGGCTGAGTAATCAAGAATTTCCAATTGAAACCCTAGCTGTTTTCACGTCAGGAAAATCAACCGCTCACAAAGTCTCACTGGATAAAGGACTCAACTTTGAATGAACTCCTAAACCCTAATTAAGAACAATGAATAAGTCTCTCTCGAGTAATTCAACAAACACTTGGCACACTAGGTGAGATTTCAAGTCACGACTATGGTCATAATTCGAAAAAACCTAGAACATGATTTAATTTTGCATAATAGGGGCTACTCCAAATCCAATACTAAGAATTTACCGTCTAATCATTTTGAGTGAAGCAATTTTAGCATCTAAATCAAATCGGATGAACAATAATGAAAGCTAGAAGAATAACAACAAAGGAGAGAGAAAGAAAGAACAAACTCAGATTAATCGATTGCAAAATTCGAGTCTTGAATAGGCTTCAAATCTACCATAAACTAATAGTGCTAATCTTACTTAGACCCAAAATTCACCCTTAAAGTGTTTAGAGAGGTTTTGTTTTTTTCACGGACAAATCGCATAACCACCAAAAAATAAGATGATTGAGAATAAAAGGGGAAAAATTGGGGCCTAGGCAATGGCCTGCTGAGAATATGATGGGGGTGGGATGACCTGTTAGGATGGCAATGGGGTGTCGTCGCCACCTCTCGAAATCCTGGGTTGAAATCTGCAAGGCGTTGACAGCCAGGCCGTTGACTATGCGATAACTATTGCCTCCCCTGCAGCTTGAACTCTTACTTTTCTTTCCCTCTTGCCTCCCTTGAGGCCTCTGTGTGACCTTCTTTGCTCTTGCATTGCCCTATTTATGTGTATTTATCCACTCTCCTTCCGTCAACAACTTGGAAAATACATGTGAAAGAGTTAAAAATGGGATTAAAAGAAAGCAATAGGCTTGGGGGGGACAAAACTTGACCAAATTCCACTAAATTAAAGGGAAAATAAAGGGAAATGAAGCAAGGAAAGGGTTAGGAAAGAGTCTAATTTGAGGTTTGTCAACTCCCCTATGCTAGGCTCTTTCTTGCCCTCAAGCAAGTTTGGCTTAAAATTAAATGGACGAGAAGAGCCGAGACCTCAAACACCCTTCTCAGGCATGCTGATGAAAGCAAACTAATCAAGTAAGGTCACATAAATCAAGAAATGGTAAAGATGTGACGAGGGAGCAAGATGGACTTGGAACCCCTTAGGAATCACGTCTCCTAAAAGGGTATACCAAGGCTAAGTGAGACACTCAAAGCAAGCGTGCAGGTATCTAGCTAGTGGGGGGTAAAGGTGACCCAAGGAGAACCTTACTTTTGGTTAAGTGGAACTCTCTTCTCTAAGTGTTTAAATGCATTCATAGGTATCCTCAATGCTCAAGCCAATCTTGCAAAAACTATAGGCTTGGAGAAGTCCTCATCCACCACCACTTGTGGCAAGGATGCACGTGAAATCAATCAAGAGGGCTATAAAGGGTTGTAACGGGGGCTTAGGTAAGGGTGAGAATGGGGAAATTGTTGAGAATAGTGGAGCTAAATAGCCACAAGGCTAGGGGTGAAGACACTCTACATGACAAGGAAATGGGAACACAACCATACTTCAATGCAAAGTTGAAAACTCTAACAAGAACTCCTTATTTTGCAACCCTTGAGAAAGGAGCCCATTTGATTTTCATGAAAGGGACAACATGCCATGCATCAACTTTGAAAACACTTCCTTTTCTTCTTTCTTTTTGCTTGTTGAAGAGGCTTGCTTGTTTTTTTTTTTTTTTTTCACCTTCTTTTTTTTTCAAAAGTGTTTATTTTCAATTTTTTTTCTTCTCTTTGTTTTCGAGCAAGCTTAAAACAATGAGTTTAATGCTAGGCATGTTGTTAAAAATAACACAGTTGCCCTTCTTTCCCCTTTTTTGTTTTTTCAACCACACCCACCCCAAAGCAAACCCCAAAAAATAGTGCGTATTGCCTAGGTTGTTGCCCCACTAGTCTTCCTATTTCAAAAAGGTGAAGTGTGTATTTGGACCAAGGGTGAAATGAATGTGGTGACAATAAAGAATGGGAAAGGCTCAAAATGGGTGAACAAAAGAGTTTCAATCATCACTTAGGTGGCTTTTGTGGGCTTGTAGTTTGATAATGAAGGAATGCCTCAATTATTTTAAAATGGTGCGTATTGCCTAGGTGCGGCCTCAGAGTGGAGTTAGCCAAGTTCTAACTAGCATTGCAATCAGGATGAGTCACACAAGAAGGAAAGAAAAAGCCACTAAAGATCAAATTTAGGCTCAAATCTCACGGGTTTAACATCTCCGGTTGTACTTTTTACCAAATGAATCAACCACTAGCAAAGATCCTCCAAGACATGACAAGAGATACTCAAAAGCAAAGGCATAAACATAGTAAAGAAATCATCCAAGGAGCTTTATACTATCATGCTCCACTAACTAACACAAAAATCATAACGCAAGTGTGCCATCAAGTTAATCAATCAACAATCACACCATGAATTCACATCATAAAAGGGTTTTTTTTTGCAACCTTTTTCAATTTTATGAACCTTTATTTGAAATTTTTTTTGTTTTTCAACTTTTTTCATGTTGTTTTTTAAAAAGTGACATCAACAAGACGGAAAATGAAGAGTAGGGTAGAGAGATGTACCTTACAAGTTCTAATAGTCCTCTTCTGAACATTATTCTTCAAGATCGTGAAAGAAAAACAAACACATATATACAATGCAATGGAGAAATCTATGTTCTAAAGTAACATGTTCCTAATGGTGTAATGATTCCTAGAATGCACCTAAGTGGATTCTACCTAATGGATTAACCTGTACAGATATGCACATCTATCATTCCCAACACCCATCATTTAGACTAAGCCAACCAACAATAATTCCTCCATCAACATCCCCAAAGACAAATTCAACAACTCCCGCTAAATGACCCCCCTAATACATGAGCTAGCTCAGCCCCCTATGCTAAAGATATTCATTGTCCCCAATGAATAAGCAACAAAAGAGAGCAATAGGAAAAAGGAGGGGAAGAAACTCACAGTCTATCAATAAGGGCCAGGGGCCACTAGGCCTCCATTCGAATAGAGGGTGGGGCCAACCATGATGCTCATATGCATAATAAACATGTTACTCCAACTTACGTTGCCGACGATCAAACTCCATTTGCTGGCCAAGCAACTCGCGCTGATCTTGAGCGTGATGTTGTTGCCCCCCATTAACAACGGTTGTAATTAAGTGACATGGGATTCCAAACCCCAAGCGTAGGCAATGACGGTGATAACGCCACCACAAGCAATGGCGGACTTGGAGGAGGAGGCCTAGGAGAGTAATTCTTAGAGAAAGCAAGCCCTTGTATCAAAACTCTGGTCGTAAAGAATGCACCAAAGAAGGAACACTTCAGTTAAATGTGCTTGTCCTTGGCTCTCATGCCTAGTGAAGATGGTGTTGGCAATAAGCCTATAGAGGTACCTAAAGGTGGGGTTGCAAATTTGAAGTGGCTTTTGGGCCACTTGTGCTATAGGCAACACAACTCCCATGATTGTCGACGACCAGGGTACGCTTGTCACAAGTTATTTCAGACCAAAACTTTTGAACATTAAAGTTCTCATAGCCAACATTCGAAACCGCACCATGAGGAAGGTGCATTTGGTAGTCAAACTCCACAAAAGTGGCCTCATATAATCGATTAAGAAATCGAAGTTGGATATGCATGGGCTGGTTTTGATAAGGGGTATTCTAATCCACTTTAAAGGAACTCAAAAACTCCCAATAAAGGCACTCATGCATGGGTTTATCTAGCTGCATAAACTCCAGCCACCCTGTAACCCCAACCAACTTATGCAAGCTATTTCATAACCCAAGACTCCTCAATAGGTCAATATCCATATATTTAGGCTCAATAATCCGTCTAGGAGCAATCGAATCATAATGAGCAATGTGTTTGGGATCACTAAAATGAATTTCATACTTATTAATCTTATGAGGAGGAGTTGGGTGGAGGGAGTGGTTCGAAGGAGGAGGTGCATTGGCAACGGTGATGAAGCCCCCATTTTGGTGCACTTTGAAGCTCCTGAATGTAGAGGCCCAGTGGTGGTTGTCTTTCTTCCCATCTTCAAATAACCCAACAAACTTCGACCTCAAATGGAAGCAACTTCTGTAAATGCCTAAAAACCACACAAGCAAGTGTGAAATTTAGGTACCCAGGAGCAATTAGAGTACTAAGTTGCAAAAAATGACCCAAAAAGATGATGCTTTCTTTCTCCTTAAGCTTCAATGGTGGTGAAATTTATAGAGAGAGAAAGTCGTGAAATGGATGTTCAAAAAGGGATGTAAATTGAACATTGTAGTATGGGGAGGTGAAATCCGATAATGGAATGGCTGAAAAGCACTTCAAGGTGGCCGAATTATTTAGGGAGAAAATTGGGTTAGGGTTTGGGTGTGAAGGAATAGGGTGAATGGGAAGGAAAGAGGGTGAATTATGGAAGATTTTGGAGAAAAAGATGATAAAGAGTGAAAGATTTAAAGAAAAAGGGGGAAATTTGGGGAACGAGAGGGTGAGATTGGTGGTAGAAGGTGGTTGACGGTGGTGCAAGTAGAGAGAAGGGGAGGGCAACGAGCTGTCGAGGTGGAATGAAGTGGAAAACAAAAGAAGGAAAGAAGAAGAAGAGAAACGGGACATGGCGGCATTACGATGCGTTGGCGATAGGGGTCGTCGCCACCCCCTGGAACCCAAGCCTCTAAAGTCTTGTAGCCCAGGCAACGATCGTTGAACAAGTGATGGCTTGGTTGCCGTCAGGGCACTATTCACTTGGAAAATTTTTTGACCTTTTTTTTTTTTTGTAATACCTCATCCTTACTTGAGTCAGAGGCTATGAGAAGGGCTCTGGTGCCTCCCGAAGAGCACTCTTTTTAGGTTATGAGCTTGACCAAGCACAAATCTTAAGGAGAGACGGCATCGGGAATGTTATAGGAAACCTTCCCATCGATTGGTTCACTAACATAGCAATGCTTAAGCTGTGACCTGCTCACCTTGAAGGTCCCTTTAGCATCCGTCCCTATTTCACTCGCTCCATAAAGATAAACCTTCTTCACCTCAAAGGGGCCTAACCACCTCGATCGGAGTTTACCCGAAAATAGCTTCAATCTTGAATTGAAGAGAAGGACCAAATCGCCCAGCCGAAACTCCCTCCATTGAATGTGCTTGTTGGGCCACCGTTTCATTTTCGTCTTATAGATCTTAGAACTTTCATAGGCCTCTAAGCGAATTTCCTCCAGTTCATTAAGCTATAATAAGCGCTTGATGGCCTAAAATCCATTATGTTCCAGTTCCATGGGGAGGTGACATGACTTACCGTAAGTCAATCGGAAAGGGGTTGTCCCGATTGGAGTGTTAAATGCCGTTCGGTAAGCCCAAAGGGCATCGTCAAGTTTGTTTACCCAATCATTATGCGATCTCACAACCGTCTTCTCAAGGATAGATTTAATCTCTTGGTTAGAGATCTTAACTTGACCACTAGTTTGAGGGTGGTAGCCAAGGCACACTTATGGTGCACTCTATATTTCTTCAATAGAGCCTGGAGTTTCTTCATTATGAAGTGCGTTCCATTATCACTGATAAGCACCGTTGGGACCCCAAAATGAGGAAAGTTTATCCTCTTGAAAAGCTTAGCCACTACCCTCAGGTCATTAGTAGTGCTAGCCACGGTGTCTACCCACTTGGAGATGTAATCCACAACAACCAAAATATACTTGTTATCTCTAGAGGATGGGAAAGGTCCCATGAAGTCGATGCCCCAAACATCAAATATCTCAACTGCAAGGATGAAGTTAAGGGGAATTTCATTCATCCGGGATAAATTTTCTATTCGTTGGCAACGTTCATAAGTATGGACATCCTTGAACAGGGAGGGCCAAAGGAAACCCGCCTAGATCACCTTCACGGCAGTCTGGGAGAAGCTAGCATGCCCTCCACAAGGAGTGTCGTGACAATGTGAAATCACACTCCGAATCTCCTCCTCGGGGAGGCAACACCTGTAAATACCATCATTGCATATCTTGTATATGAAGGGCTCCTCCCAAAAGTACATCCTTATGTCATGAAAGAACTTCTTCTTCTGATGAGACGACAAGTCATGAGGTGGAACTCCCGATGCCAAATAGTTGGCAATGTTTGCAAACCACAGGGCTTGCTCTGTGGAGATGGCCAAGAAATGCTCATCAGGGAAAACATCATTGAGGGGGCCCTTCTAGCTTTTTACGATGAGCCTGGAGAAATTATCAGCAATAATGTTTTCAGCACACCTACCTTTCCTTTGATCTTGAGATCAAACTCTTGAAGGAGTAATATCCACCGGATGAGGTGAGGCTTCGTGTCTTTCTTCTCAAGGAAGTGCTTGAGAGCTGAATGGTTGGTGTACCCAATGACTTTGGAGCATAAGAGATAAGATTGAAACTTCTCCATTGCGTACATCACCGAAAGCAACTCCTTTTCTGTAGTGGTGTAGTTCTGCTGAGCCTCATCCTGTATTCTACTAGCGTAGTAGATCACAATAAGCTTCTTGTCACTGCGCTGCCCCAAAATTGCCCTCAGCGTATGATCATTGGCATCACACATGGTCTCAAAAGGGAGATCCCAATTAGGTGGTTGTATGATGAGGGTAGAAATCAGTGCCTATTTAATACTATAAAAACCCTCATAGCACTCATCAGCAAAACATGAACGGGCCATCCTTGGCTAAGAACTGAGTTAGAGACATAGCAATCTTGGAGAAGTCATTGATAAAGCGGCGATAAAATCCCGCAAGACCAAGGAAACTCCGTGCCCCTTTTACAGAAGTAGAAGGGGCTAATCACTCAATAACCTATATCTTGGCCTTATCTACCTCGATGCTCCTATCCGATATGACATGACCTAAAACCGCCTCTTCCTACACCATGAAGTGGCATTTTTCCTAGTTTAGCACAAAGTTAACTTCCTCACATCTATGAAGCATCTTGATAAGATTTTCTAAACACATGTCAAGGGTACCTCCATAGACAGAAAATCCATCCATGAACACCTCCATAATGTTCTCAATGAAATCAGAAAATATAGCAACCATGCACCGCTGGAAAGTGGCAGGGGCGTTACACAACTCAAACAGCATCCTACGATAGGCAAAGGTGCCGGAAGGACATATGAATATCATCTTCTCCTGATCACTGGGATAGATAGGAATCTGAAAGAAACTCGAATACCCATCCAGGTAACAGAAGAAAGAGTGGCTGGCTAACCTTTCCAGCATCTGATCAAGGAAGGAAAGGGGAAAATGATATTTCTAGGTGGCTTGATTCAACCTACGGTAGTCAATGCACACGCGCCACCCGGTAACAGTCCTAGTACAAAAGAACTCGTTGCGCTCATTCTTGATGAAGGTCGTCCCATCCTTTTTCGAAACTACATGAACTGAAATCACTCATTCACTATCGGAGATAGGGTACATAATTCTAACATCAAGCAGTTTGATAACCTCCTTTTTTCACTACCTCTTGCATGTTAGGATTTAAACAGCACTGAGGTTGTCGAGAGGGTCGATGACTTTAATCAAGAAAGATGCGATGCATGCAAACTGTAGTACTCAGTCCCTTAATATCATCAATACTATAACCAATGGTGCCTCTACGCTTTCTAACTACATCGAACAATTTTTTCATTTTAGGGGCCATCCAATTTAGAACTGACGATAACAGGAAAATTGCGATCAGAGTCAAGGAACTCATACCTCATATAGGAGGGTAGAGGCTTCAACTGTACTTTTGGCAGTCTCTTCTCTTGCTCTTTAGAAATGAGCTCCTTTACACTAAAGACCTCCCTGGGTAACTGCCTAGGCGTATATACAGTGGATGTATTGAGAAGTCTGACATACTCCTCCTTCTCCTCCGAATAGGAACCAGACATATGGCAGCCGATCAAAATGGCTTCTAATGGATCCTTCACAGAATGGGAAGTCATGGCTTCCCGACTAACTGCTCTCTTCAACATATCAACTTTGTAGCACGTGTCGTCTAGAGTAGGAGAGGTCATGGATTGTGGTACATTAAATTCCACCTTTTCATCTCCTACTTGAAGGGAGAGCTTGCCATTCTTCACATCAATCATAGCTCCTGCAGTAGCCAAGAGGTGTCTCCCAAGGATGATAGGGATGCGGGAGTCCTCCTCCATCTCCATGACAATAAAGTCATATGGAATGAAGAACTTACCCACTTGTAGTGGAACATCTTCAAGAATACCCATAAGGTACTTGACGGATTTATCAGTTAGCTGCAAAGAGATGGTACTAGGTTTCATATCCCCCACTTACAGCTTCTTATAGATGGAGTAGGGCATAAAGCTCACACTAATCCCAAGATCACATATTGCCCTATTGATAGTAACATCCCCAACCGAACAAGGGATCGAAAAACTTCCTGGATCTAAAAGTTTAGGAGGGAGCTTGTTTTAAATAATAGCGCTACACTCCTCAGTAAGAGACTGATAAGTACCCATAGGGCACACCATTTTAGGGTCATTTTGCTGTATGTTTAGAAAAAATTATATGCTTTATGTTATAATTTATACTCTTTTTTTCATTTTATGCTCGGGTACGATTCTTTTCTGTGTTTTATAAGATTCTAGACCTTTTTGCCCTTACTTTGACCCTTATTTGAGTGTAATTTGACTCCCCACAGATACCCTTGAGTTGCTATGCCCGTGGAAGGAAAGAAGAACAAGAGAATGTCGAGCCAGAGCTGACCACGGTCGGTCCATGGTGTTAGCCACGGTCTGTGGTGTCTTCATTTCCCATAAGGCTTTTTGTTTTCTCGTAACTTTTCGTCTTCCTGGTAGTTTTAATTCCATTATTATGCGTGGCTTTTTATTATAAAAAGGGTTCCTCTCATCCTCATTTCCACACATCCCATCATTTCATTTGCTCTCTTCAAGTTTCTTTTTAGATTAGAATTAGATTTGATTAGAGAGAGAGAGAGAGAGAGAGAGAGAGAGAGAGAGAGAGAGAGAGATTTGAAGCGAAGATTTTGCAAGGATTCTATCCCGAATTTGCACGATGGTTCAAGCGCGATCTTGGCTAAGCATTTCTTTTCTCTTCTCTTCTCTTTTCGAAATTTGGATTTATGTTTTGTAATTTTGATTATCTTTGTTGTTTGATTGTGGATTGATGCAAACATTTGTTAGTTTCTTGATCTTGTATTGATATCATTTGGTGCTTTCGGAATTGTTGGATTATTTTATTAGATCCTAGAAGTTTATTGTCTTATAAGAAACTTGATCACTTTGTTGCATGTTATGGGTATTTGGATGAAGGACTGAAAGGTGAAATCTCAAATACTGGAATTCTAGGATTTAACTTGATTGTGTGATGTCTTGAGAGAGAATTACTGATTGAGACGCCATTGATTTAATAATCGTGTGCCTAATGAATCTGGACTAATCGAGAATCCATGAGAATAGATGGTTGCAGATTAAGATATTTCACTTCAACTTGAAAGAAGGTTGTGATACTTCGATTATCGGTTTTAAAACAATCAGTTAAGGAAGAAGTGCTTGATTGATGCATGAATTGAGAGATTACTAGTTTTGCATAATTCCATAATTATTTATCCATTAGATTAGATAGTAGATTAATTAAATTTCATTCTCAAATTTAGATTCGCCTAGCATATCTTGAGGGAATATAGCCTAATAGATCAACCTAGTCTCTGTGGGATAGACCTTGATTTGCTACAACGCCACCGTGCACTTGCGGGCCTATCAAGTTTTTGGTGTCGTTGCTGGAGACTAGCATCGAATATTGGGTTTTTCCTGATAGTTTTGAATGAGCATTTTATTTTTCTTTGGAAAAAAAAACTATAAAAATTTTTTTTGAAAATTAACCCAAAAAAATTAAAAAAAACAATGGCAATTTTCCTTTTTCCTCAATTCGAGCATGAATTATTTTGGAAGTATTTTAAGTGCTTAAAATGTCTTTCTTCCTCAATGTGGTTATTGTATTGGTAAATTAGAAATTTTTAGACATTGTTGATGAGGGTGCGAATAGTAAAACCTGTATTCTTTTTGAGTATTGGGACTTTCATGGTAAAAATGTTGATGAGGCATGTTATTCGCTTGAGTGGATTGCATGAGATTCATTTGACTTTGAGAATGGCTAGTCATGTTTTTAGATATTCATGTCCTGATCCTTATGCATTCTATGCTAGATCTTATCATGCCCCTTTTTGGTATGACTTGTATAATTCTTCTTATCATGATACTAATTTGCGTCCTTATTTCCCATGTTATGATCAACCTTACTTAACATCACCCTAGGACAATACTAATATTGTCCTATCCTTACATGATTCATCCTTCCCTTTAGCTCAGTGCATGAGGCTTGAGGTGGGTGAGCCTTTTGGGGTAGTTGCTAGGTTCGATGTTGCTGACGCATGTTTTAAGTCAGAAGATATTTTTGACAAGGTGCATGATCTAGCTGAGAATCGGTTGAAGGGGTCATATGATGTATTCATGTATGAGGTGTCTGCTAGTCTTGGTTTTCATGATATTGCTCTCCCTACTCCCCTTTATAATTCCCATGTTTCACCTATTTGTTCATTACCATCTCAGTCCCCCGAGTATTATCTTAATCAGCCCATTAATAATTTCCTGATTTGTGATGCTACTATTGATTTGGGCTATGCGGATAATGTGATTGATGTGCTTGGTCGAAATGTTTATGATTTTGTGTCCCTAGGTTACTTTAGAGGGTGTGAACCCTCCATTGACCTTACTGTGTAAGCCTAGAGGACTTGCCTAGGGAAATCACATGGACTACATTCTTTAATCATTTCTATGATTGTTCTATGGGCTTTGATAAGGTTAGGAGGATACTTATACTCTTTGGTGTGATTTTGGTTATTGTCTCTTACCTTGTATTTTTTAAATTATGGTCCCAGGAGTTTGATAAGCTCCTGCGTGCTTTAACAAAATCTGCTTTCATGAGCTGAGTCTTGACATCGAGATGGAGTGGCTGATGTTCCATGAGCCCCAGTTATTATGAGGCCACATAGCTTAGGTGCACTTTGCACCTAACTTGGTGAGATTGTTTTCTGTTGTTCCCCTTCTCTAAGTTTCTTTTCTTTGCATAATAATGCTTTATCTATGTATGGGTAAAGGGTAGTTTCTATGTTTTCTATTTCGATTATTAGTTTGCATATATGTTAGAGCATATAATTTTCGATTTCTTTTTGTTTCCATTAGTGTATTGCATTTAGTTGATTTTTAGGTTTGCATATAGGTTGCATATAGGGATGGTGTGGATTGGTTTAAAATAACCTCTGATGATATGTTTGTTAGGCAAAATAGCTTTCATGAGTTTAAGTAACTTTTGATGTGTAATCCCTTTTGGTGCTAAAATTTTTGAAGGTTTTATAAATATTTCTTGTTTTGACCTTTGTCTTGATTGAGAACTATTTTATCTCTTGGAGTCCTTAGCACTAATGTTGGTACAGGGGAGTCATTTTATGAGTTTAATGAGACTTTGGTAGATATCCCGTGAGATTTTGAGCATTATTTGGACTAATTCATTATATTTAGTCTTATGTTTCTTTTATGTGTGTGACTCTTTCATGTTGCATCTCTAGAGCTTGCTGAGATTCTTGTTTCGAACTACATTAGCATGTGCATATTTGATGATATGATAGAGGCATTTGTTTTGATGATAATTGGGTTTAAGGTGGCTTTGGTATGCTACTTTGTTGAGGGATTGATAATATTGAGCATTTGTTTTGGTTCCCTCTTGTTTGGGTTATGTATATATGTATTCGGTTATGAGTTGATAGTTAGTGATCCTATGCCTTTCAATAATTGCCATTTTCATTTCATTTCCCGAAGAAAAAACCAAAAAAAAAAGAAAAACTTATGTTGAAGGAAAAAAGGAAGTTAACGTCATGTTTTGAAAAAGCAAAAGGAAAAAAAAAAAAGAAGAGAAAGTGAAAAGAGGAAACAAACTTAAGTGATTGGCATTGGATATGTACATAGCTTGGGTTCCTTCTTTTTTAATTCATTTCCTATATGGTTCATTTGGGGTATGTTCATTGTTTTTTTAAGGTTAGGACTGTTGGTTAATTTTATAGTTGCTTGGTATTTTGTTGGTTGCTCCCTAGTCACTTGGCTAAGTAGCTCCACATTGCCAAATGCATCTGTCCACTCCTTTCTCTTAACCCTTCTAGCCCACATTACAATCCAAGTAAAGTCCTCTTGATTATCTTGTGCACATTGCATTTTAGTGGTGGAGAATTTGAGAGCCTTTGCAAGCATATGGTAGATTACACCTTTCGAATGAGTTTTGAGTGAACCTATGCTATATTTTAAACACATGAGCGGGAGTGATTCACGTTTTTCAAAAGTGAGGTTCTATCGGTCCATATGGCTCTACTCAATTCTATATGTTTGCATGACATGCTTTGTGGTTCTTTGGGGGTGATCAAGTTTGATATCGAGTTTGTGGTCTTATACTTCTTCGAAAACCTTCTCCTCCTAATTTTGAAAAGTTTTGCACATTATTTAGGGTTGTCGGTGGTTGATATTCTTGGTTGTGATATGCTATAACTTGCCTACTTTAAAGAGGTTTTATGTTTTGAGTCCTAGATGCATCTCCCCTTCTCGGTTTTATCTAGTATTTTCTTGAGGACAAGTAACAATTTAAGCATGGGGCAGTTTGATAAGTACTCATAAAGCATATCATTTTAGGGTCATTTTGCTACATTTTTAGGGAAAATTATGTGCTTTATATTATAGTTTATACTCTTTTTTCCATTTTACGCTCGAGTATAGTTCTTTTCTATGTTTTATAGGATTCTGGACCTTTTTGCCCTTACTTTGACCCTCATTTGAGTGTAATTTGACTCCCCACGGTTACCTCTAAGTTACTATACCTGAAGAAAGAAGAACAAGAAAGTGTCGAGCTAGAGCTGACCACAGTCGGTCCGTGGTGTTGGCCACAGTCCGTGGTGTTGGCCACGGTCCATGATGTCTTCATTTCCCACAAGGCTTTTTGCTTTCTCGTAACTTTTTGACTTCCTGGCAGTTTTAATTCTATTATTATGCGTGGCTTTTCAACTTCCAGGAATTTTATTATAAAAAGGGTGCCTCTCATCCTCATTTCCACACATCCCATCATTTCATTTTCTCTCTTCAAGTTTCTTTTTAGATTAGAATTAGATTAAATTAGAGACAGAGAGAGATAAAGTTGAAGTGAAGATCTTGCAAGGATTCCATCACAGGTTTGCACGACGGTTTAAGCGCGATCTTGGCTGAGCATTTCTTTTCTCTTCTCTTCTCTTCTCTTCTCCTTTCTAAATTTATATTTATGTTTTGTAATTTTGATTATCTTTGTTATTTGATTTTGGATTTATGCAAACATTTGTTAGTTTCTTGCTCTTGTGTTGATATCATTTGGTGCTTTTGGAATTGTTGGATTGTTTTATTGGATCTTAGACGTTTATTATCTTGTGAGAAACTTGATCACTTTCTTGCATGTTGTGGGTATTTGGATGAAGGATGGAAAGGTGAAATCTCAAATATAGAAATCCTAGGATTTGATTTGATTTGATTATGTGATGTCTTGAGAGAGAATTACTGATTGAGAAACCATTGATTTGATAATCGTGTGCCTAATAAACCTGGTCTAATTTAAAATTCATGAGAATTGATGATTTGTTAGATTAAGGTATTTCACTTTAACTTGAAACAGGGCTGTGATACTTTGATTATCGATTTTAAAACCACTAATTAAGGAAGAAGTGCTTGATTGATGAATGAATTGAGAGATTACTAATTTTGAATGATTCAATTATTATTTATCTATTAGATTATATATTAGATTAGTTAAATTTTATTCTCAAATTTGGATTCGCCTAGTATATATTGAGGGAATATAGCCCAATAGATCAACCAAGTCTTAGTGGGATCGACCTTGATTTGCTACAATACCACCATGCGCTTGCGGACGTAGTAGAGATGATGTGGCATTCTTAAGTAGTTTTCCTTTGTTGGAGAGCAAATGCTTAAGGAATTTGCATAGGAAGGCATGTCAGTGATAGCCTCTGAAAAGGGAATGTTGATGTGGAACTTCTTTAGCATCTCAAGAAACTTCCCACACTTGTGCTCTTCCCTAACTTTTACTAGCCTCTTGGGATATGGAATGGAAGGCTTGTAAGGCTTTACTGGAGGTGAAACATGCTTAGATTGAACCTCCTTGGACTTTTCAGTGTGGAACCTCTCACTTGGAGTTTCAGTGGGGACCTTCTTCTCAACATCACCCTAATCGTCAACCTCTCTCCCGTCCTCCCTCATAGGCACCTGAGGACCCTCCAACTCCTTGCCACTCCTAAATGTAATGGCATTCATCTGGCATTTAGGGTTGGTCTCATGTTGACCTGGTAGATGCCCCTAGGGCCTGGACAAATGGCTCACATGCAGTGCAATCTGGGTGATCTGGTTCTCCATCATCTTCTGGTGAGTGGTCATGGCCTCTAATTTGGAGCTCAATTAACTAATGGACTCATCAAGTGCCTCATTAGTCTTGGTTTAGATTGCTATGAAGCACTCCATAAGGCTCTCTAAATTAGACTTGGGTTGAGGAGGTTGTTCTGGAGGTGGAGTAGAGGGAGCCCTGTATTGGAAACTAGGGGATTAAGGTTAAGTGGCATTGGGTGGCATGGGATTCTTGTTATGATAGGAGAAATTTGGGTGATTTCTCCAATCGGGGTTATAAGTATTTGAGTAGAGATTGTTTTGTGGGCGCAGGTTGAAGTTTTACATAGCATTCGTATGGCCAACTCTCTGGAAAGTGGATTGGCGCTTAGCAGCAACATGGCCTTGAATGCCACAGATCCCACATAAAGCCCCAACCTCAAACATTGCACCTGAAGAATTCCTCGCTAGACTCCCTGAAGAATGTCCCAAGCCTGTCAAAGCACTGCGCAAGAGCATCAACCTTGCCGACAAATGTGTCAACAGCATCAATTTCATAAACCCCACTGGTCCTGTTCGGGGTCGCTCTCTCACCGGACTAGTGATAGCCATTAGAGGCCATCACCTCTAAGAGGGCTCTTGCAGCCTCAATTGACTTCTCAATGAGTATGGCGCTGGCTGCGGGGTTAATAGACATCTTCAAGGACTAGTCTAGTCCATTGTAGAAGGTTTGGATTAGGATGTAGTTGGGTACTCAATGGTGGGGGCATTAGCGTTGAAAATCCTTGAACCTTTCCCATGCTTAATATAGAGACTCATCGGTTCGCTGAGCGAAAGAGGTAATTTTCGCTCTTAACTTAGCAGTCACCTAGTTGGTGAAGGAGTTGGGCTCTTCATTTAGGAGCCAGTCACTAGCTCTGTCTTTCAGCGAGAATGGGAAAAGTCTCAACCTGATTGCATCAGTGGAGACCCCATTGAGCTTTATCGTATCCCACTTTGCTAGAAAGTTACGAAGGCAGATATGGGGGTTCTCTGTGGAGCGTCCACCATACTGGTCCTTCTCCACAAAAGAAACGAGAGCGGGCCATAACTCAAAGTTATTTGGTTCAACGCCGGGCTCACAATGGACGAGGTAATGCCGGTTGCCTGCGGTAGAACGTAATCTCGCAGCACTCTAGGATCTCTGTCAGCCATAATGATTTGCTATTGCTACTTTCTTCTCGCACCGCTTTGCCTCTGTGCAGTGGCTTCTATCTCTGAGTCAAAAGGAACGAGTTATTGATTCCCTTGACTGCACCTGTGCACACAAAGCCACAAACTACACCAAGCATAAGCGAGTACAAGTAAGGCTCAAAGGAGCAAAAGAGAAAAAGGAAAGGAAAAAGAGAAGCCTAATCTAGAGGGTTTTGGTCGCTTCTGATGTTGAAACAAATAAGTCCCCCGACAACGGTGCTAAAAACTTATTGTGAAAAATAGCAGCAAGTGAATGGTGTAGATGTAGCTAGCAACCGGTAAATACGGATTGTGTTAACAGGGAACTTGTTTTCAATCACCAAATCAACTTACAACATTCAATCTAGGCAAGGGTGCACTTACATTGATAAATACCGAAAAGTTAATCTATTCTACTGAAAACTAATGAGTTTGTCCAATTCAATAATAATAAAGTCCTAGATTGGGATTCACCACACTATTATGCTATGTGTATGAGAAAGTAAATCATGCAAACCTACTGATGAAAGTAATTGAAGTGGAAAAGATTACAATTTAAAATGCATCTACACCTTTGCTTGAGGGTCAATAGACTAATAAAATAATCCTAATTGCCTAATTTTAATGAAATTAGAATTATCAAAGTCACAAGGTTGAGTAATCAGGAATTCCCAATTGAAACCCTAACTGTTTTCACGTTAGGAAAATCAATTGCTCACAAAGTCGCACTAGATAAAGGACTTAACTTTCGATGAACTCCTAAACCCTAATTAAGAACAATGAATAAGTCTCTATCGAGCAATTCAATAAAGACTTGGCACACTAGATGAGATTTCAAGTCACAATCATGGGCATAATTCGCAAAAACCTTGAACACTGTTCAATTTTGCATAATAGGGGCTACTCCCATTCCAAAACTAAGAATTTAGCCTCTAATCATATTGAGTGAAGCAATTTAGCATCTAAATAAAATCGCATGAACAAGAATGAAAACTAGAAGAATAACAACAAAGGAGAGAGAAAGAAGTAGCAAACTTAGATTAATCGATTGCAAAATCTGAGTCTTGAACAAGCTTCAAATCTACCATAAACCAATAGTGCTAATCTTCCTTAGACCTAAAATTCACCCTCAAAGTATTTACACAGGTTTTTTCATGGACAAATCGCGTAACCCCCAAAAAATAAGACAATTGAAATAAAAGGGGAAAAAATGGGGCTTAGACAATGGTCGTCGCCTACTGAGAATTTGATGGGGGTGGCGACCTTCCCTCGGGATGGCAACAGGGGGGCCATCGCCACCTCCTAGAATCTTGGGCTGAAAACTATAGGGTGTCCACAGCCAGTTCGTCGACTATGCGACGGCTATCGCCTCCCATGTACCTTGAACACCTGCTTTTCTTGTTCTCTTGCCTGCCTTGGGGCCTTCGTGTGACCTTCTTTGCTCTTGCATTGCCTTGTTTATGTGTACTTAGCCGCTTCCCTTCCATTAGCAACTCGAAAAATACCTGCGAAAGATTTAAAAAAGGGATTAAAAGAAGGCAATAGGCTTAGAGGGGACAAAACTTGGTCAAATCCCATGAAATTAAATGGGAAATATGGGGAAATAGACCAAGGAAAGGGTTAGGAAAGAGTCAAATTTGAGGTTTATCAACTCCATGTCATTTATTATGCTAGTCACACTTTGAGTGATACACAATTGAATTATACCATCACCGACAAAGAATTTCTAGCTATGATTTTTGGTTTTGAAAAGTTTAGACCTTACCTGATTAGATCTCATGTGATTGTTTTTACTAACCACTATACTCTTAAGAACCTTCTTTTTAAGAAAGATGCTAAGCCTAGACTTTTAAAGTGGATCTTCCTATTACAAGAATTTGATTGTGCGATTAGGGATAAGAAAGGTTCTGAGAACCTTGTTGCTCGCTATTTTTCTGGGATTCTCTACGGTAGAGAGTATAACTATAATATTTCTGAATGGTTCCCTGATGAGCAATTCTTTGCAGTCCATTCTAACTCTTGGTATGGTGACATTGTGAACTACCTAGTGTCTAGTAGGATTCCTGAGAGTTGGACTAAGAATGATAAAGATAGGTTCTTCCACCCTGAGAAATTCTTTGTTTGGGATGACCCTTGCTTGTTTAAGTATTGTTCTGATAATGTTTTTATAAGGTGCAGTCCCGACTATGAAGTTAGGAGTGTCCACTCATTCTGTTATGACCAAGCATGTGGGGGGCATTTCAGTGGGAGAAAGATAGCCACCAATATTCTTCAATATGGTTTCTCCCAGCCTACCTTTTTCAGAGATGCTTTTCAATATATAAGAGTTGCCGTAGGAGCTAGCAGTTGGGTAGGATTAGCACGAGGGATATGATGTCACTTAATCCCATCATTGTGGTGGAGATTTTTGATGCTTGGAGTGTAGACTTCATGGGACCATTTTTATATTCTTTTGGGAATGTATACATTTTATTAGCTATGGACTATGTTTCTCAGTGGGTGGAGGTCGTTCCTACTAGGATTAATGATGTTAAAGTGGTTATGGAATTTCATAAGGAGAACATTTTTGATGGATTTGGCATGCCCTGAGTTATTATTAGTGAACAAGGCACCCACTTTACTAATTAGTTTTATGATGCTTTATTGAGGAGGTACTCTATGGACTTGCTATCCCATATCACCCCCAGAACAGTGGCTAGGTTGAAATGTCCAATAGACAAATTAAGTAGAAACTTGAAAAGACTATGAGAAGGAATATAAAAGATTGGGTCGACAAGCTTGTAGATGCTTTATGGGCTTATAGCACAGCTTTCAAAACTCCCTTATGTATGTCCGTTTATAGGGTTGTCTGTAGTAAGCCTTATTATCTCCTTATTGTGATAGATGATAGAGCTTGGTAGGCCATCAAGATATTGAATTATGACTTAGCTCAGGTGGTAAGGAGAGGAGACAACCACTAAGTGAGCTTGAAGCGATTAGAGTTGAAGCATATGAAAGTGCTCGATCTTAAGGCTAAGTTATTTCATAATATACATATTCTTAGGAAATAGTTTGCTCTAGGAATGAAAGTGCTTTTATATGCCAGAGAAATTGAGGTTACGATGGACGGGTGCATATGTTATTTTTCATATTTTCCGCTGTAGTATAGTCAAAATACAGGATCCTGAAAGTGGTGCCAAGTTTAAGGTGAATGATTAGATGCTGAAACTGTTTTTAGAGCTACCAAGCACGGAACATGTGGAGTGTGTGATAATCCGCAAGATAAGCCATGATGATTAATGTAGTACAGAGTAGTTTGTGTATACTCAGCACATGACCTGGGTTGATTAGAATTTCTTTCCCTTCTTTCTCTTTTTCTTATTTTTCTTTTATTTTTCTTTTTACATATTTGGGTGCATTTTCTTTTATTTTTTGTTTTATGTATATAAACATTTGAGTTTTAGAGTCTTGTCCTTTTTCTTTTTAGTTCTTATTCTATTTTATGTTTCCTTTCACTCATAATGAGGACACTGTCTGATTTTGTATGGGGGTGGGGAAACAATGTTTTTAAACAAACTGAAAAATGAAACGGAAAAAAATTGAAAAAATGAAAACATTTTGAAAACCCAAAAAGATTTTTGTTTTGTTTTAGGGAATATATGTGTATCGTTTTGAATGACTATGTTCTCTCATACCTTAGTATTAAGCTGTATGTAGATGTGGTGTGCATAATAGAACTTAGTTTAAAGTAGGATGTTTGTATAGAGTCCAACCCTTGACATTTCTCTAAAGTAAGTTGATTTGACTTTAGTAGATGAACCTGTGAGATTTTGTGCCTTAAAAACTAATTTATCATTTTTAGTCACATATTTTTCTTTCATGTGTGTCTCTTCTATGATTATATCTCTAGAACTTGCTTTGATTCTCTTCAAGATCACATTTAGCATTTGTATTATGGTAATATGATAGAGGCACTCTTTATTTTGTAAGCCACATAGCCAAACTGTCACACTGATTTGAATGTTGTACCTTCTCTTTTGTGTACCATTCATTTTGGCCCTTGGCCTAAACACATTTCCTATACCTAAGCTAAGTCTAGTGGAGCAACACTTCAATTTATGTTGAGTAGCTTTTTGGTGATGTTGTATTTGGTGGTTTGGTATATGTGGGGATGCATTAGCATGACCATTTGGAAGTGAAGCTATGTTATTCTCTCACATGCCATCCATTCATTCACTTTTCTTTAAGGAAAAAATAAATTTGAAAAAAAGCATAAAAGTGAAAAAAATGAAAAAAATTCCAAGGAAAAAACTTTTTAAAATATTAAAAAAGGGAAAAAAAATTTTAAAAAAAGTGTTGTCGATTAGAATGTTTGGCATAAATGTGTAATGTTGTCAATAAAAATGTTTGGCATGAATGTATGGTCATTGCATACACTCATTTCCAAGGGTTACTTCTGGAGGATGTGTTCTTATTTTGTCATGTTGGGGGGATGTGGTGCAGTTATTGGAAGTGTTGAGTTGGTCATTAGGTACCTCATTTCCTAAATCATTTGTCCATCTCCTACCTTTTAACCCTTAGCCCCTATTACAACCTAAAAAGTTCTCTTGATTATCATCTTGCATTTTGCATTTTAGTGATACAGAATTGAGAAATTTAGCAACTCTATGGTAGTTTGTCTGTTTGGAAGATGGATTGAGTGTATCTTATTATATTTAAACACATGAGTGGAAGTATTCCACATGTCCCTAAAAGTGAGGTTCTATTGATCAGGCTTGTACATAGTTTCTATGTGGAGTGAAAGATAGCGTGTAGATGTTATTAGTGGGGACTCAAAATTTTTTGATGTGTGCATTGTGTTTATATGTGATCCACACTTAGGTTACTTGAGTGATGTGGTTAATTGAAATGTATGCACATTTTCTCCTAATGTTGTACATATAAGTTTTTGAAAAAAATCAGAAAGATTTTCGATTTGCTCTTTTTCTTTTTCTTTTAAGATTTTATGGGTATATCTTCTGCAAACTCTTACGAGACATTCCTCATCTACTAAGGATAACCTAGGGGTTCAAAAGGATTGTTGCACAAGCTAAGTGGAATCGTGATTCCTCTGAAAGTGGGTCAGGGTTTTCTTTTCTTTTTATATGATTTTTAGTTTTACTTTACTCGAGGACGAGCAAAATATAGAGAGAATATTTTCAATAGACCCACAAATTTTTATGTGGATCTATGAAAATGGTCTCTCTGCATGTAGTCATGTGCCTAGGGACAAGGTTATCTACATATTGTCCTTCTCAGACCTCATGAAAGCGAGATCTACGGTGAGAGTAGTTGTTGTTGAAAGTATGTCATTTTTGTGCCCTAGTATTATCTAAAATTTGCTCAAAATAAATTATTAAATTAGAATTTTGCTAATGTTATTATTGTTGTTATTTATTTTATAAGAATTGGAAAAACTTTAAAAAATATATAAATTTGCTAAAACAAGATAAAACTTTGGATCAAAATAAGCGAAGGAAGAAGGAAAGCAAATGATGAGGTTGAAGCTCAACGACCCAAATGCCAGACGAGGCCTAGCAAACACTGAGCCCAGTCCAGATTCAACCTTAGTCACGTGCGTGGCACGAGACTTGCCTTCTTTTCTCTAGGAGGGCGTGTTTCCCTACCGTGGCCCAATCTAAAAGCACCTCCCCTTCCCCTTTTTCTTTCTTCCTTGTTCATCAGGCCTGCTCCACTTCGCTTCGTTCGCTTCGCGGCCCAGCGCGTGCTTGGGCTAGCTTCTTCCTCCCTCTTCACGTATTGGTCATGCGAGGAGCATGCAATTGAAGCCGCCATTGCTGCACTTATTTTAGCATGCGGAAACCACGTGATGATCTCGACGCCTCACCGCACTTCATTCTTCTTCTTCTCTTTCCTCAGCCAACCAAGAATAACCCGAGCGCTCTCTGCCTCTTCGATCTCCTCTATTCCTCATTCAATTATTCCATTACTCACACCTATCATCAATTGACATTAACTGTTACACATTCGTCCCCCATCATCATATCTCTTCTCAACAGTTGGGCATTTAAGGTTTCATTCAATCATTTCAATTGAGCAGTTACAAGTGTGAGCTCTAATTCAAGAATTAGGTGAAGCAATCAAGGGACTTTAGGGGGGCACAGTTTCTGGATACAAAATGAGAAGCAAGGTCGAAAGCAAGGGGTGGCAGAACCTAGAAGTTGTTTTTTTTGGGGGGGGGGGTTTCAATTCTTCAGTTTTTTTTCCTCCTTTTTTTTCAGTTTCAAATTTTGAAAAATAGAGCTCATATTCAGTGTAAATTCACTTTTGGTTTGTTGAATTCAAGCAAAGTTGAGTTGATAGTGCACTTGTTATCTAATTGCTCAGAGTTCTAATTCAGCTGTTATGGGTGTTTCAGTTCAACCGTACCCTATTTTCCCTTTCAGTTCTTTCCTGTTTTGGTCTAATTCAGGTTATGGGACGCTGAGCCTGATAATTTTGAATTATTAGTGTAAATTTAGATTGTATTAGTTGCTATCGTTGAGGATTCAGTCCAGATTGTGTTTGCCCATTTCATAATTCTAATCATTTTTGCTATTGCTTGCTCTAACTCCAAGTTCAGATCCGGGAATTCGTACTGACTTTGGGTTGAATGAACGTACTTTACTTCAATTGAGGCTTGATTGCATTTTATTCCCTTCACTGCGTTGGTTTAAATATATTTGATATTGGAAATCAAAATGATGATTACTAATCTTATGGATAGTTCTTTCTTTTGTCATTTAATTAATGGTTCTAATTAACACCATTTTTGATCTCCAGTACGATTAGGAAGTAAAGTTTATTGGTAGAATAATTTAACTTTGGTCTTTAATACTAATTTGGATTAGAGATTTTAGTGTTCTAATTGCAAACCATCTCTGTGGATTAACACCCGTGAGTGATATAGCGATAAACCGTATGCTTATGGAAAATCATAACAAGATCCAAGTGAGTCCCTAGATTATCTATTCTATCATTGAAGGTTACAAGGTCAAATTCACTAGTAGGATTATTGAACACATCATACATGTCAAACTAGTCAAGTTCCCCAAGGTGCCTTTAGATAACGAGCAATGCGTAGCAATGCTGTCATAATGATTAAAGAGAAAACAGATTAAGTATGTGATTTTTAAGGGAAACATTTTGATCAGTGGATGCATTATGACAAAGTTTTAAAGCCTAGATATTCTATTATAGACTCCACACACTATCCTATGCCATCCAATGAACTTGTGGGCATCATGATTGAAATTAGGTGAACAACACGTCTAAATGACAAGCTTGAGAGACAATCAAATGATTTCCATGCCTTTAGCTCTGATCTCATGGGAGAAGATAAAAGCTTCACAATCTAAACAAATCCCAAATGATCATTATTAGTGAACAAGTTATGCAACTGACTATTCTGGCAAAAGCCCTACTGAGGTGGTTAACCAAGGCTCTAACAGGAGTAGACACAGCATGAAGAGAAGGCAGAGACTCTAACCAAAGAAAGATGTAACTGAAGGACACCGGCTCAAAGAGGAATGGCAAACACAAAGGAAGGAGATTACAAGACTCAAGAGGGAGTCATAAATTGAACCATCACCATCACCTCTAACATTCCAAGCAAACTAGCAGTGAAGCTAATAAAATCATATGGTACCATTATTTTATAATCTGTTTTAAAAATTATAAAAGACTGATATGCCACCATATCCTTTGATTATTTATTGCCTTATAGAAATAAATATTACCTTTTGTCAAAAAGGAGGAGATTCAAAATTCCTCTATATATGTTACTTATTAGGGACCTAGAATGATAGAATATTTTGAGTGCAAGGCAAATTTATTTAGAGCATGTTATGTTGTTAATAAGTGACTAGTATATCAAAATGTCCGGGTCCAAAATGAAATAGAATTTCAAAATGTTGTCTAATTTCCATGAATAACCTAAGTCAGAGGACATTAACAGGACTTCTAAGGTCAACAATATTAAAATGTTGAATATAAATAGTGCATTGCTTAGCTTTCACCAGGTCAATATCAAAATACGAAAATTTAAAAATTTTGTTGTGCTGCAAACATTAAATTAAGGTGAATATCTTATTCATGTGCACACTAATCATCGAAGAAAGGAAATCAGTGAAATGAGTTGCGCTCAATCATCCCTTTGTGATACGAAAGTGATGACTGCATAAATACCTGAATTGTTCAAATATAAGCTTAATTTAGATAAATTAAGCTAGGATAATTTAATCAATCATTATCTAGCTGAATTCCTTAAGACATTAGTGTAAACAAGTAAGGTTACTTTTCAGTGTAATCACAAATTAGGTGCAAATAAAATTTTGCTATCCAAAAAAAAAACTAAAAAGATCTCATTTCCTAGAAACTAAAATCCATCGTAATTTATTACGTACAACCGGGTGAACAACTCAATTGTCCACCCGGGTCCACCAACAGCCGTTTTGAGTCCTCCAACTACCGAGCCCTAGGATTTTTTTTTTAAAAAAAAATTCATTCTCCTCAATTTTTTGAAATCGCGGTTTTCATTCTCTCTATTGTTCGATTACTATTCGCTGCTTCGATTGCTTTAATGTTCAGCAATTATTGAATGGTTGGGTTTGATCTTAACGTCGCTATTGATGTTCAATCTTCATGAAACGGGAATTGTTCGTCAAGTCTGATAGTGTTTTTTTGATCTCTATTTTTGTTTTTGGGATTGGAAGTTGTGTTCATTAATTTTGCATTTTGATGAGTTAATTTCGAGATTTTTGAACTGGATTGTATTATGTAAATTTTGGTTTGTGACATATGAGAAACGATAGCTTACCGTTATGAGTTATGTGCTCACTAAATATAGTCGTTGGCTCACTAAAGGTATACATTTAGCTCACTATAAAAATATGTTATCCTGTACTATAGAGCAGTTTTTGCTCACTAAAAGAAACGTTTGGCCCACTATGACTGACCTATGTACTCACCGATATTGCATTATAGCTCACCACAAATGTTATGGTTGTTTTTCCAGATGATATTTTCATTATTGCTATGTACATATGGGAAACAACAGCTCACCAATATGAGTTATGTGCTTACTAAATATAATCGTTGGCTCACTAAAAAATACATTTAGCTCACTTATATTGAGCTTATATTCAGCAATCATAAATCAGTTCTCTGCTTACCAAATATAATTACTATAATTAATCTTGTGCCTAACAGGGAAAACAATAGCTCACTATAAAAAATCTGTTACCTTGTACTATAGAGCATTTATGCTCACTAATACAAGCGTTTGGCTCACTAGAATGAAGATTGTGCTCACCAATTATGCATTATAACTCACCACAAAAATTATGTTGTGTTTTGCATATGATACTTCATTTTTCATATTTACATTAGATTGTTCTGTTACTGAGGCTGTTGATGTTGATTATTATGTTAGAATTTTGTATAATCCTACTGGTATTTCAAAAGGCAAAGGCGCATTCGTAAGTTATATAATATATTTAATGAGCAATACAATATTAGTAAAAAATATTTATATTATCTTTTATTATGACATAAGCGCATTCATATTATACATATTTAGTTAGTATAACACAAATATAGTCCAATTCACTAAAAGTATGTCATAGCTTACTAAATATACGTCATAACTCACTAAAAGATTAATATACCATAACTTAGAATATGAACAAAAAAGTATATGTGCTAACTAAAATTGTTTGTTCACTCATTTTTTATTATGAATGATTAGTATTCCATGCTAAATCATATTGATCACAAAATACATTTTATAGCTCACCAAATATCTATCATAGCTCAATAATAAATAGCATAGCTCACTAAAAAGAATAGTATAGATAGTAAGCAAATAATATTGTGAAGTTCTTAGATTATGTTACAGCTCAATCATTTTTTACCATGCCATAAGGGTGTTTGTATTATATTTTGTGAGTATAATAGAAATGTAGTGAATTAATTAAATATAGTCTAACTCACTAAATATATATCATAACTCACTAAATATATGCCATAGCTCACTAAATATATGTCATAGCTCATTAAAAAAATATAGACAAGTAGAATATAGTTTAGTGAGTTTTAGATGCATAATAACACTTTTTTTAGTACAATAGCACATTTTATTTTTACTAAGTGAAACCTAGGATGCATAAGATGCATTGGTTTAATCAATCCGCTCACTAAAAGTACATATTAGCTCATTAAAACTGTGTCTCAACTCACTAAAATAGTGAGTTATACATTATTTTTGGTGAGCGAAACTGGATGCACAGTAGCATATTTTAGTCAGATATAGGATATTTTTAGTAAGTCGAAATCCGGTGATTTTCTTTGTGTTTTGTACGTGGGGGCAATTTGTGGGCTCGGTTGTACAATTGCATTTGTACAACCGGATAGATGATATACCAACTGAAAATCCATAGGGACTAGGGGACCGCGGATGTGAAATTTCCAAATCTCAAAGTAATCTCCATCATAATCTTGAAAGAGACCTAAATGTCTTTATCAAAATACGAAGAAATGGTTATGACATTAAACACACAATAAAGGGGATCCTCCAAGAAGAAGATGAAGCCAACAAATAGAGCAACAATTTCTAAGGCAAAAAGAATAGTACTTGTTGTTAAATGCTAGTCAAGAATTGTGAACAAAATGAAGTTGTTATGGAGAATATCTACGAGCATATTCGTTCTTACTCTAATAACTGCCAATTCATGTCTAATGGTGCTAAGCATGTATGAATCCTATAAACAAAGGACTCAACTGAATACGAAGACATGCCATTGGTGCTGTAGAAAATCAAGGTTGATTCCATAGAGACTATGTCTGTGTTGTACTTCCCCAAAATACACTAAACGAATCAAGTTTTGACAATTGAAATTAAACTAAGTTACCACTAATCTAATGGATAAATATGTAAGGTATTAGGCAAAATAAACAATCATCAAATCCATTCGTGAATCAAGCACTTTTTTCTCGATTGGTTATTTCAAAATCGATAATCGAAGTATAACTACCACTTTCAAGGTGAATTCAAATACCTGAACCTAATCAATTACCATTTCTCAAGGGCTCTTAGTTCATTTTGGTTCATTAAGCATGAGTTCAATAAATTTTTGGCTTCTTGAGCCATGACTTTCTCAAGACTTCACTTAATCAAGTAAGATCCTAGAATTCCAGTACCACACCCAGTGCCCAAAACGTCCAAGCATGTGATCATATTCCTTACAATACATAAACATCTAGGATTTGATAAGATTAGACAAGCCAACAAATTTCGTAGCACCAAAAGAGATCAACACAAGATCAGAAAATTAGCTAGTACTTACATAAATCTAAGTTCAAGTCTATAAATTCTAAGACAAATTAACAAAACTAAACTATTAAATCTCGAAAATGTAAAAAGCTAATTGAGAGAAGAGAAAGAGAAAGAAAAAAGATGCTTGGTTTTGGGGGTGCGTGCTTGAGTCTTTTAATGCTTGTTCAATTTGCCATCCCTTTACCGATCTTTTTGCTCTCCCTCAAGCTCTCTTTGAAGGTATTTGTGGTGGTGGATTGACCTGATAGATGCAAAGAATATGTGAAATCACATGGAAAATTGAAGAGGCACATCAAAACCACCTTGCCATAGGTTGCGGCAATTGCAACAGGCAACCCGTGCTGGGCTCTACCATGGTGACTTCATAAAGCTAGCCAATGTAGGCTGACTGTTTATGCTATCGTGGATTAACCAAACTGCATACCTAGGTCAAACATGATCGCTGTGTGTGTTTGGCTAAATCTTGTGAGCTCTTGGCTTCTTGTATCATTCTTTATTGGTTCTTATAGGAACACTCAGATTCTCTTCGCTAATTTTTGTAAAATATCATCAACACCACCGAACCCAAACTTAAACCAAAAAAGAGGCATAAAATCAGACAATTATGCACCGAAAACCCCTAAAATGACAAGCACTACACTTAAAAATTTAGATTTTGAAAAGCAGCACAATAATATAATATATGTTTTAAATTTTCCATGCCCAGTTACATAATCTACTATCCAACAACAGATGTATAGGGCACGACCTAGGATATGTTTGTAAGGTTTGAGTGTGACAACTTTTAGCATCTTTTCTTTCTCTCCACTCTCGATCTCTCTCTACCCTAATTTGCTGTAATAAGTATTGGTGAAAGAAACTAAGTTCTTTCTAGGATTTTGTTGGCTTATTGACTAGAAGAACAAAAGAGCATTCGCAGCGCAGCATGAAAGGAGGAGTACGGGTCCCACGCTGTCACTTGTCAGCACATGAGAGGAGAGAAGAAAGTGTGCCATGCGGGGGAGAACGGGCAGGCGTTTCTCCTCGCGGGCCACTTTTTGGCTTTTTTAATTTTTTTAATTTTTTGAAGTAAGTATATAATTTTTAAAGAATTGTAAAAAAATAGGTTGTGTGTTATAAGGTGGCTCCATGACAAATATTTTTATTAAATGATTAAAATTGAGTTTCGTAGGTTGGAGAAGTGATGGAATGCAAGTTCCAAAATTGTGGAACTTTTACTGACGTAGCAGGCTAGAGTTCCAATATCTGACTAGGAATGCTCTTAAAGCTTTTGATGGCAAAAGTGGAGATCAATTTGACAAAGTGACAGAGAGCAATAAAGGTATGTGATTTCTTCTTTGTAATTGATTCAACTTATATTCTAAATAGACTTTCTTTTTTCCCTATGTGTAACGTTACTAATGTACCACTACTACATTACTAATATGCCTAGTCAATCTTTTTTTTAGTGTTTAACGAACCCCAATTGATTTGATTTAAATCTAAACAAGTAAACAATATATATATATATACATTAAAATAAAACCTCCAACCACTAGCATATGTCACGTGTTGAATTTTTAGAGGTTTGGACTTTTCCTATGCTAATTTCAAACCAAACTCCAAGTTACATAAATTATTATTTTTAATTAAAAAGATAAATAATAAAAAACATTCACTATTATAAATATGGAATACTAGAGATAGTAAATATATTCACATAAATTA
Organism: Carnegiea gigantea; assembly: GCA_029747015.1. Lineage (NCBI taxonomy): Eukaryota > Viridiplantae > Streptophyta > Magnoliopsida > Caryophyllales > Cactaceae > Carnegiea > Carnegiea gigantea. The sequence continues at coordinate 62,162 of JAKOGI010000458.1, forward strand.
TTATTTTTAATTAGATTGACAAATAATAAAAGGATCATTGCTATTATAGATATGCAATATTAGAAATATGAAATATATTAGAATGATAGTTGTGGATGCTCCATTCCTCCCATACCCTAAAAAAGCGGGACCTACACCAAGAGGAGTTGTTGTTGTTGTTGTTGTTGTTGTTGTTGTTATTATTATTATTATTGTTGTTGTTATTGTAATTGTAATTGTTATTGTTATTATTATTATTATTATTATTATTATTATTATTACTATTATTATTATTATTATGATCATCATCATCCTCATCATCATCATCATCATTGTTATTGTTGTTGTTATTATTGTTATTATTACTACTACTGCTGCTACTACGACTAGTACTATTACACTTACACCCTTGTGATCTTACCATAAGTAATTCATTACATGAATAATAAATTATTCATAAATCACATAACACTAATGTACCCAATTAACTTTAACAAACTCAAAATTCTTGTATGCATTATATGGGTATAGGAAAGCAAAACAAAATATCTTAATCTCTTTACACATATCACATTTACATAATTTACCCTTTAAAAACAATTTCATCCTTATTATTATAAGATATTATAAGATAATTTATTATGATGCAAGAGTACAAGCCAGTATTAATAATGTTTGCATTGTAATATTTTCTTTCCATTAACAAATATTCTTATTTTTATTGTGATATATGAAAACATGTAACAATGGTATGTTATATCTTATTACCAAATTATAAATACTAACAATATGCAAGGAATCATACATTAAATTTATTATTACATGACATGTGTGTGCACATTAAACTAAGTTAATCATAATCCATTTTGATACATAAGAATCTCAATTTAATAATTTCTTATAATTTGTACCACCTAAAAATTGTACTTAAAGTTTTAAAACTATTAATTTTAAAAAATTTAAAAAGTTTCCATATATCACATAAAATATAAGATTATTTATTTTTTTTTGGTACATGCATTTACTATAAACAAAAACTCAAAAATATCCAACAAATCGCGCGATAGAAAGCATTCTAGTTTGATATTATTTAATTAATCTAATGAATTGAATAATTTATTGTAGGTCAATTAAGACTATGTCAATACAGACAATTGACATTTTTTTTCTGAGAAACAAGAAAAGGGAGATGTTCCTAAGGATAATGAAGAAAGTGGAGGACAAATTGTTGGTTTTGGACATATAGATGGTAAGCTAATTGCTTAAATGAATCTCAATAGACACAATCAATCCAATTTAGATAATGAGCAACTGGAACCATCTTGTAAGTCTCAAAGAATTAAAGTTGAGGCTTTGGATCACAACTCTTATGTACATGATCTTGGTCAATGTAAACCCCTTGAGAGTTACCCTATAAGTGAATAGGATGAGATTTGAAAGGCATGTATAAAATTTGGACCTATCAGCCTTATCAAGTTCATTATTGATCATCTTCTGGTCTAGAAAGCCATCCTTGTCATTTTTAATATCATTGGTTTAAGAAGTTTTCTTGGCTAGAGTATTCGCTGATAATAGATGTATTTACTATAAACGGATTTTGAAATTGAAAAAGAAATCAATGATGGAAAAAACTGTACTTTGTTGCTCATATCAAGAAAGATTCCAACCTTGCTCATAATTTTGTTGGTAATTGTTTTGACAATTGGATAAATCAGTCATATGATATTGAAAAGCTACTTGAGAAACAAATTATTGAGCAAATTTTGAGCAATCTCTTGCAATTGAAAATGTCAATGGATGTTGTTCGGTGGTTGGCATTTCAATCATGCTATTTAAAGGTTACAACAAAAGTTCTGATTTAGTGAGTGAACATAATTTTCTTGAATTTGTTACACATTTGGCCTCATATAATGAAAAATTAAATCCTATTTTGAAAAATGCTCCAAAGAATGCCAAGTATACATCACCAAATATTGAAAAATAGACACTACATGTTTTTGTAAGGAATGTGCAGAAGGCAATACGTGAGGACATTCTAAATTCTAATTTTTGCTTAATTATGGGTAAATCAAGAGATGTACCTAAAAGAGAACAAACGACCATAGTTGTGAGGTTTGTTGATAGAAATGGGTGTGTAAGAGAATGATTTTTAGACTTAGTGTGTGCAAAAAATACAACATCCCTAGCCCTGAATAATAAAATATGCTTCATTTTATCTCGTCATAATCTTAGTATTGTAGATATATGAGGTTAAGGGTATGATGGAGCAATATGCATGAGAAGTGGAATGAGCTATAGGCATTATTTCTTAAAGACAATCCATATGCATATTATGTACATTGTTTAACTCATCAGTTGTAATTAGTGCTTGTTGCTGCAACAAGAGAAGTGCCAGAAATTCACACTTTCTTCCAGAACTTCATCTTTGTTGTTAACATTATTACTGGTTTTGCTAATCACTATGATGGATTGCAGCAAACTTGATTGCCAAGCTCGAGCATTTAATTGAAACATGTTAGCTTGATATTAGAAGAAGTGTTAATACATTGTAGCATTCTAGAAATACTAGATGGAGTTCGCATTTTGAATCAATATGTACTTGATCATATTATATGGCCCTAATAGTCTATTACTTGGTGATTTAGCTATTGAATGAGGATCTTGATTTTCTCAACAAAGGGATGCCAAAAGTTCCCTTAATGACTTAATGTCATTTGAGTTTGTACTGATTTTACATGTAATCAACGAGATCATGGATATTAGAGAAGCATTTTATCAAGCTTCGCAATAGATGTCCTAAGATATCATAAATGCTATGCAGCTAGTCTCAAATACCAAGCAACTACTTCAAAAGTTGAGAAATGTTGGTTGGGAAGCTTTATCAGATGGTGTAAATTCATTTTATGAATGATGTCACATTTTAGTTCCTAATATGAATGCTCCTTACGTTGATGTTCTTCAATCACTTCATCGATAACAACACACTATAACAACGAAACATCATTTTTGAGTTGATTAAATAGTGATTTTAGTGAACAAATAATAGAAATGCTTGTGTTGAGTGCAACTTTGAATCCTAAGGATGGTCATTCAAATTTGATAGGATATGCGGACTTGTTGAGAAATATTATCCAAAATATTTTTTGGGCACAAGTAAATCCAATTGAAATATGAGCTCCAACATTTTGAGCTAGACATTCCAAGTCATTGACATCTATAGAATATGACAATATTGTTACTTTATGCAAAGGGTTAACTACAACTAAAAAATCTAAAACCTATCCTTTGGTTGATACAGTACTTTGCTTGGTTCGAACACTTTTGGTTTGACTACTACTACCGAAAGCGCTTTTTCTACTATGAAGAATATGAAAACAACCCTTTGTTATAGAGTGGATGATAATTTTCTGGCAAACTGTATGATTGTCTACATCGCAAAGGAAATTGCTAAAACGCTCTCAGTAGACATGATAACAGATGATTTCTCTGAGAAAAAAAGCAAGAAGAGCACAAGTATAATAATTAGATATGATTTTCTTATAGTCCATTTAAAAATATACATATCTTTATATCTTGATTTTTCCAACTTTTTTTGACCCATTTTAAATGATGGATGCAGGTGTGCATGCTTTTTTATCTATGAATAGGCAAGTCCAACACTAAATGGAGAAGCCTTATACCATGAATAACGTATGTTATCTTTTTATTATTAAGGTCAGCTCTTCTAAAGTATTTATTTTTAAATGATTCTATACAACATGAAAGTTTATACTTGGCCCCCTTAATATGCATTCCTACCTCTGCCACTGTTTGCTATTGTAGTCTTGTAAGATCATGCTAAAAATCATTATAACCATCCAAATCATTGTATCCCTTATGCCATGAATAACCTATGTTATCTTTTGTATCCCTTATGCCATGAATAACCTATGTTATCTTTTCATTATTAAGGTCAGCTATTCTAAAGTATTTATTTTTAAATGATTCTATACAATATGAAAGCCTCTATTTGACCCCCTTAATATAAATTATTGCCTCCGCCACTCTCTGCTATTGTATTCTTCGAAGATACATTGAAAATCATTATAACCATGGTAATCATTGTATCCCTTATTGGGCAAGAAATTTTATACGTTCACTCATATGCAAGAGGGTTAGCCAAAGTGTTGCACTACCAGAGAATTACTTTAGGTGAATTTGTCCAAGACGTGCTTTGGATGTGTATTGTCAAATCCTTGTCTGCACGTTAACATAGCACAATCTTGAGGTAGACAAATATATGTGGTTAACATCATACCCAGAACCCTTAAACGGAGACTAGCCTAATTGGTTTGAATAAAGTTAAATGACAAACATTGAATGCTTTTATTTTTTTGCTCATCGCTTATCTCCTCTAAGTCTGTGACTTACCACCTTTTTTTTTTGTCTCTAATATGCTCTTAATCTTTTCATTAGTGTCAAATTTTTTATTTTCAATTTTTATCTATCATCTGATGAACTCTATTCTAGGGTGAGTATCACTACTTTGGGACCAACCATAAACCCGTCCAGAATGGTACCTTTGAAGTACATAACTACAAGAAAATCTATGATTTGTAGCACTAAATTTTCCCACAATCTCAAACTTTGCAACAAAGATGGCATAAAAAGTGTGGTTATTGTGGCAAATTAAAATTTGCCACAAAATATGTAGCTTTTTGGGGTAGAGTTCAAATTGCCACAATAGCTTATACTTTGCAGCAAGTCAACTTCGCCACAAAAATGAATTTGCCACAAATGCATGATATTTGTGGCAATATACTGTGCTACAAAATCTCATTTTGGTGCCAGATCCAAGTACATTTTGTGGCAACTCATCATTTACCACGATAGAAATGTAAATTTTGCACTAGATATTTAGACAATTTTATTTTGATCTTAAATTATATGAATATAAATGCTATGATATAATTAATATTTGAAATTGATAATTAAATTAGTCATTATATATAAGTACGCTTGATAAGTAGAAAAAAATAACCAAAATCAAAAACATAACTTGAAAGTTAAAATGATTTTTTAGATTAATTAAGTTCAATCGCATAGTGCTATTCTTAAAGAGTATATTGTGTCCATACTTTGCACAATTTTCAATGATTATATCAAAAATAGGTAATCAAATTTTAGATAACTAAATTTGTTTAAAAAGTAAGGAAAAAGCCAAATGAAGTCTTCATGATCGACATTTTGTCCTATTATATCCTTGCTTGTCAAACACCATTCCTTGAATGAAGTGGATATCATATATATATATATATATATATATATATATATATATATAATAATTATATCTATATATATATATATATATATATACTATATATATATATATATATATATATTATATATATATATATATATATATATATATATATAAATATATATGTGTGTGTGTGTGTGTGTAAGCAACATATCAACAATACATATGATGACGTGTATTAGCCATGTAGGATGAAAATGTCCATGTAGGAATTGTCATATTTGAATACATAAATTTAATTCAATATCACATTCAACGGAAAGTTTTTGACTACTTACATGCTTAACGCAATAACTAACAAAATTATAACATAATGTTCATTAAGTTGAATTCAATGAAAATATATTAGATGATATTTTAGAAATGTAGGTATTATATAGTCTTCAAATTTTTTTTATTAGGGATTTTATATTTATGAAAAAAATTGAGATATGAGGTGCAGGCGCTCATGTAGGATTTTTTAAAAAGTACTAATGTTCAAGCTCAGCAAGATATTGATTATTTATTCGTTAAATTCATACATCGGTAATAATTTTTTAAATAATTATTAAAGTAAAGTATTTGTTTGATTATAACTTTTCAAATGTAACTTTTTTACCACTCATGGTGTATTTTATTACCTTAAGTTAATATTAATTCGATTAGATTTATTCATGTATGTTTCGATAGAAAAAAGATTTATTTATATATGCGTTAATTCCTGATCACCATGCATCCGAGATTCCAAATCAAAGTTAAGTCTCTGTGTAACGTCTCATTGTCCAACAAACCATTCAAAGCAAATCAATAGTGCACACTTCCATTGAAGCCTTGATGGTTGGAGGAAAGGAAAAAGGAGCTATCGTAATAGTAAGTAATCATCATCAGCAGCAGTGAGCATAACTTCAGTAGTTCATTAGATTATAATAAAAGAAATCAGTAGCTATATGAATAGTCAGCAAGATGTGTGATTATAAATAGGCAATGGACAACCTGCAATAAAGAACAGATTGTAGGAAAAGTCACGTTAGAGTTATTTAATTATTTTTCCTTCTATACTTTTTTTTAAAAAAAAGTATGCACTACTATTATAGTATATCACTCCTTCCTCTATTTTTTCATCATTCCATGTTTTGTTATGTTTCATTAGATTTTAATTGGTTAGATTTTTCATTTTTTTTTTGTTGCGTAATAAAGTTAGGTAAATATTCCGGTAACCAGTCATCTAAGATTCCAAATCAAATTTAACTCTATGTGTAATGTCTCATTATCCAAAACCATTCATAGCAAATCAATAGTCTACACTTTTATTGAAATCTTGATGGCTAGAGGAAAGGAAATAGGAGTTAGCGTAAGGGTAATTAATCATCATCATCAATAGTGAGCACAAATTCAGTAGTTCATTTGATCATAATCAAAACAAAATCAGCAGTGATACGAATAGTCAGCAAGATGTGTGACTATGAATAGGCTATGGAGAAACAGCAATGAAGAATAGATAGTAGAAAAAGCCAAGTTAAAGTTTTTAAATTTATTTCCGTATATGCTTTTCAAGAAAAAAAATATAGCATGCCCCACTAAGACCCCGTTCTTTTCGTTGGTAAATCCAAATTTATCAACCTCAACCAACTTCGACCCACATCAACCTACCTCACAAAGTTCAATAAAAAAGTATTAGCTACAACCCACTTCAACTCGCTTCAACCAACTTGAACCTACAACAACCTACTTTAATCAACTTCAATCCACTTCCCATCATTCTAACCAACTTCAAGTCATCATACAAAGAAAACTTCAATCAACTTTAACCAAGTTCAACCCACTTCAACCAATTTTAACAAAAAAATACCCACTTACAAACTATTTTCACCCACTTTACCCAATCTCAACTAATTTTACCTATTTATCAAGCCATATTTCCTACTGAAAAGAACAGGCCCTAATATAGTATATCACTCCAGCCTCTATTTTTTCCATCATTCCATGTTTTATTACGTTTCCTTATATTTTAATTGGTTAGATTTTTTGTTTTTTTTGGTTATGTAATAAAGTTACGTAAATATTGTCTTCTTCAAGTATCTCATTTGACAATTTTCTTTTGTGTATGTGTACATATATATATTATCTATATATATATATATATATATATATATGTATTTTAAAAAATATATATTATATATATATATATATATATATATATCTATATATATATATATATATATAATATATATATCTATACACACACAGCACACATATGTATTGCCCACCCCCCCCCCCCCCCCACCTCTTCCCCCCCTCCCTCCCTCCCCCCCCCCCCCTCCTCTTTCCCTTCTCTTCTCCTCCTTCCCTCTCCTCTCCCCCCCCACCCTCACCCAAAACAAACAAAAAAAAAAACAATTTTATATATATATACATTTATATCTATATAATATATTTTATATATATATATATATATATATACACACATACATACACAAATACACACACATATATATATATATATATATATATATATATATATATATATATATATATATATATATATATATATATATATATATATACACACACACATATATAATATATATATATATATATATATATATATATATATATATATATATATATATACACACATATATATAATATATATATATATATATATATATATATATATATATATATATATGTACATAAATACATATATATACATGTATATGTGTATATAATTATATATATACATACATATGTATATA